>JALPQI010019734.1:0-24038 GCA_025490895.1 Thaumatotibia leucotreta | reverse complement strand
GTCATATTCGTTTTTCATTTATATTTTTCTATTACAAGTAGTTCCTCTAACACATTTATATTTATTTTACAAGATGAACACGGCAAGTAATTATTTCGTTACCTTTTATATAAAAAAAGTTATGCCTGTTTTTCCACAAGCACGAATTCAATGACCCCACTCTGAATTTTGAAAGGGCAAAACTTGGAAACTAAAGGATAAAAAAGAAAACTGATGGTGGTTAAGCACTTCTGCCACCATGAAGTATATCCTCAATATTTTTCATTTAAATCAGAAACCATGCAGCACACCCGATTTGTTGATTTCACCTGGAATGACCCTTTACTATTATTTCGTTCGGTTAGTTGGTCTTTCTTGAGTGAAGTCTTTTGATTTCTTATGATTTTTTAACACTTTTTTCCTAAGTTTTCAGCTTTGTTCAAATGGGGAACAAAAGAAATAAACGAACACTGACGTCGTCTATACCAAGAAATAAAATAAGGTATGTGCGTTACAACCCGCAAATGGTAGGTATATAAACCCCTATTATTTCCATTTGCAGGTATAAGTATTATTTTTTTATAGGTATATAATATAGGTACACGGTGTTACGCGAGCATTGCGAAAGATTTTAACTATGCATTCTAGACATCAAAATAAACAAAAAATATTATGAGACCTAATAATGTCAATTTCACCAAAGGAATTTTTTTTTTTTTTTTAGGCCGATTTGAATACTTTTTAACATTTCCAGTACTTTTTATCATAACAACAATTTGTTTAAATTATTTATTTCAATTGTTTTTTTTTAGGTAGAGGTTATTTCGTCAAGTCTATTCGTATTTTTTGATTGTCAGGCAAAAGGTGTGGTAATATTAGAACACATTGTGGTAGCATTGTAATCCAAAAGAAGTTAAATGACGAGTTACCTCGAAAAACTTATTCGAAAAAAGGTTGAAATCCAGGACATTTTATATAACATTAAAGACTCTAAATATGGTCAGGAATCCAGCATTAAAATCTTTCGGAATGCTGACGGTACACCGTGTACAGACAGGGTGGAAATTATTTTTGGGTCAGTGAGCAGCTACCAGATCCAGAGTAGCTACGCGAAAATGGTCTTATGTGACCTTCCTCGATTTTAAATTAATGAAAATTGGCGTTTACTGATTTTGGTAAAAACATACAGGTTGCGAGAAAATTGTAATTTTTGATAAACTTTTTTTGATGCCAATCGATCCTGTTTCTGTTCAGGATCAAAAGCTTGTATGGGAGCAAAAAAAATGTCTCTCTCTCCTATTTAAGAGCTTTGCTCTTGTCGGTGTAGCTCAAAGCATGCTCTCCACATTCCTCGATCCCAAGCCATCTCTTTCAGGTTTTGATACGACGTGACTTTCACGTTCTCCTTGATTTGTTCAATGTAATTTCTCCTTGGTCTTCCTCTTCCACGCCTTCCTTCAATCTTCCCCTCCACTATGCATTTTATGAGATTGTCATGTCGTATCAGATGGCCCAACATCCTACCTCTTCTGTTCTTTATAATGTCCATCAATTGCCTCTTCTCCTTAACCTTGTCTAACACCTACTCATTCGTCACTCTCCTCCAAAAAAAATGTAATGGCTAGAAAAGCCGCAAATCGAGATAATGATATATAGCTAATGTTTCCACACAGTATTATTGTCATTTAGCATAGGAGGACTAATTATCGTGACAGATGATGCAATTAAACTTTCACTTTTTTTCCATAGTAAATGTATAAAAACAGTTTTCTTGAAAATTTGGCTTTTTTATACATTGCTATAAGTTGACCCCTAAGAAACTATTGGTACTGGATGGCACGAATAAAATCGATTGACATAAAAAAATGAAGCGTGAAAAAAATATTTTTTAACATTCATACAATTTGTATGGGAATATTGGGAATTTTAAATCTCGATTTGCGGCTTTTCTCTGGCTGCGGCACTGCTGGGCAAATGCATCTCCCTCAGATCTCCACACCTCCCGGTACGGTGCCAAGTCTGGCCAATTGTTGGCGAAGGCGTCCAAGTCGTGCTGCCATCTCCGCCTCGGCCTGCCTCGTCCCCGCCTAGTTTGCGGCATCCACTTGGTGGCTGTAATAACCCACCTTTCTGGATGCATGCGGTAGACGTGGCCGGCCCAATCCCACTTTAGCCTGGCAGTATTTTCACCACGTCAGCTATGCGTGTTTTGGAGCGCAGCGTAGTGTTCCAGATCCATCTTCGTTACACCTAAAATGCTGCGCTCCATTGCTCGCTGCCAGACCTTCAATTTGGACGTATGACTTTCAGTGAGTGACCATGTTTGGGCACCGTAGGTTAGGACGGGCAGGATACACATGTCGACTAGTTTGCGCTTCAGTGACATTGGAAGGTCGCCCTTCATTAGCTCTTTCATGGACCAGTAGCTCTTCCAGGCATTTTGAACACGGCGTTAAACTTCCTTGCTGAAAGAGACTAGCTGGCCTAAGTAGATATACTCATCGACATAATGTATCGTCTGCCCGTCTACCTCGACCCTACGTTTCGTGCCGTTAGTCATCACCTGAGTCTTTGTGCGATTCATATGAAGTCCAACTTGAAGGCTTGCGTTATTCAGGTCTTGGAGCATTAACTGGATCGATAGGTATAAAAAAAAGTTTGTCAAATGTGACAATTTTTTTTCTCGCATCCTGTATGTTTTTTACAAAATCTGTAAACGCCAATTTTCATTAATTTAAAATCGAAGGAAGGTGTTCTAAGACCTTTTTCGCGTAGCTACTCTGGATCTGGTAGCTGTCCTCACTGACCCAAAAATAAGTTCAACCCTGTATGTGTGTAAACAATAGATAAGTGCGGAAAAATGGTCATTTTTGACAAACTTTTTTTTATGCCAATCGATTCTGTTTCTGTTCAAGATCAACAAAAAATCTACTTGGATTTTTCTCTACTCTTATAGTATGTTAAAAAGACGCGGAAGATGACCTAAAAAAAATGTACTTGGTTTTTGGCGGAATTACCCCTGAAGCCAGATCTCCTATTCTAGTAGTACTTACAGTTTGAGAGTAAATCGTCTATGACAGACGGCCATGACGAATCTATAAGGTTTCCGTTTTTGTCATTTTGGCTACATTATGGACACTTTAAATCGTCCTATTAAATTTTTTAAATGAATTATAGAATTAATGGACGATTTATTGTTTTAGAGCAAGCGATCCTACTAATGAAACGCAGTCAACGAGTCTACCCCATTAAATGGGGCAACGGAATTCCTCTGGCAAATGAAACCGCCTCAGACAATGTGTAAGGACACAGCTTTCTGCTAGTCATCGATTTCTAAGAATGAACAGAACAAAAGTACAATAAGATGTAATAATAATCATACAGTATATTATGATCATCCTCCAGCTCCTCATCAAACCCGCACTATTACACCATACAGTAGTTTTGTCACCAAAGGCATACTAAACTTCAGCTCAATTGGGCCTATAGATACCTTTAAAATTCTTCATCAGGTCCGGTTCATCTATTGTATTGTTATCTAAGTTAAGTAAGCATACTTCTCCTCTCACCACAATTGGCCCACCAAAATCTGGTTCAATTAATCGTTGCAATATTTGTAAGCATACGTACAGTCGGGGAATTTAAATTCCTACCCACCTAAGGATCAATATCGTATAGCAAACAGTCATCATAAGAGCTATCTACTAAGCACAATGTAACTTTGACATATCAGACGCATTCGATTGTGTTACTAGGCAACTGATATGAATAAGAACGTTGACATGGGGAACTGTAAAACGTCAAGGCACTGCTAAAAATGGATGACAGTAATCGAAAATCTAACAAAAGATATTTCTATCGCTTTCATTATTGCAATATTTGAATGAATCGGTAATTCGGAATCGAAGTTTAAATTTTTGATTGTCGATAAATCCAGACACTACTTACCGTGAACTACGAAATTCGTAAATATCGATATTTTTTCTCTGTCACTCTAAGGAAGGTGTCATTAGAGAGTGAGAGACAAATCCTCGAAATTTGCGGATTTTAAAGTTCGCGGTAGGACCGCTGGTGCCGATATATAGGCTGAAAGCAAAATGTTTCTGTTGATAAACTAACAGAATTGACTAAAATGATAATTCAATAAAAGCATAACGGACGTTCTTTATTTATATTATTCATAACAATAACACTATTCTATCTCATTCAATCTTATTTAATCAATCACTTGACCCGGGTGTTTATTAAAAAAAATAAGTTTTCAACGCCACAGGTTTAAACACAATATTCATAAAAAACTCAATTAAAAACACGTGTATCCACCAAGATCGCGAATGACCACGCCACAATTGTAATCTTCCGGTTTGAGAATTGGAAAATGCTGTAGATGTCTAATAGATTTAATTACTGACGGGCGAAGTGATGTCGCGCTGCTTCATGAGCCTCGGCCAATGCATTTTTTTTCGCAGGCCGCCTGTGATGAAAATCCATAGCGTGTAGGCAATTCCTTATTGTTCTAAGGTGAACGTCAAATATTTCTTCAAACCGTCCTGTTGTCGTAAAGCCATCCAAATTATATTTCGGTCTTCGGTTAATGCTAGCGGGCGATGGTTATCTTCCTTTGATCAATAAGGTTTCCTTCAGCATTGTATCGCCGTACCCAACGGCGAGCAGTGTTCCTAATCACATTTAACCAACGTGTTATTTCATGAATCTCTACTCCTTCATGGTGTAACTCCTACATTTGCGCTCGCAATACTTCACGGTTTGCGGCATTGATTTTATAATTTTTAAAATTAATTTCGCTTTTGAAAATGATTTCACAATTTTCTCGACTGACACTGACAGCATCTGCCATGTGTTTAATTATTTATTAGAAAAGTAAATAACTTCGTAAAGAGGTTCTATGCGAGGTGCAGTGACACTGACAAATAATGGTTATTGACACATCAATACTAAAATTAAAATTTCGACCTTAATGCATCGTGAATGCCTAACAACATTTCTACGAAATGGGTAGGAAATTAAATTCCCTGACTGTACATAACGTAGGCACAGCTACAAAAGTCGGTATGTGATTTTTTTTGGTTTTTGGATTTTAACGCCATTTTGAACCTTTCTAGAAGACTATCTATGTATAATAGTTCAGAATTTATGAAATTTATCATCATATCATCATCATCAGCCTATGATAGTCTACTGCTGGACTTAGGCCTCTCCTTTTAATTACGCGTGTGGACGCATAAGGAAGCAAATGCCCATGATCGCCACGCTGGGCAAGCGGATTGGCGATCGCAGTAATGTGTCCACTATGATGACGCTGCTGCCCATCATCAATCTTTTATCAAATAATGGTCAGTGACACTTCAATCCTTTAGTCGACTCTTACGACACCCGCAAGAGGAGTTGGAGTGGTGACAAATGTATTCTTATTGCCGTCACCACACGGCCAATGAATTTTAGCTATGTGATATCATACATTAGCGGGTTGGATTCCTGATTCGAATGTAGCGGGTTCGATTCCCGGTTTAACCATGAAATAATTCAAAATGCAATTCAACTTGTTTTTGTAAATCGAAATAATGTCTTCTTTCAGTAAGATGTTCATTTACAATAATTAAGGTATTTTTTCTCCGACCTCGCGATATTTTTTTTTCATACAATTGTTTTTCAAGAAAAAAATGAATGCTGTTTTATTTAGTTTTAAAAATAAAAGGAATCTTCTTTCAGTAAAATATGCTGAGGTCAGTGCGGCTAAGTCCGGCATATTTTATTTTGAAGGAAAGTCCGTCATATGCGTCTTATACTGTTCAATTAGGATCGGAAATCAGTTGGTGGACGGACTTTCCTGATAGACGGTCTTACCCGCATTGACCTTATCTATGATATTTAAGGTACTTTCCCTCCATGTGGCATCGCCGTGGGACGCCCTGTATGATCAGTACATACGAGTACAGGCTGCACGCGAGCATTGCGAGTTACGACATATTTTAATGCTGTATTCCTAGCCATATTTAGAGTCTTTAATGTTATATGAAATTTCCTGGATTCGGCATGGATTACACATAATCAACCCTTTTTCGAATAAGTTCGAGTTGTGATAATACTGATAATAAATACTCAAATATTTAATGCCCTCGCTGGGATTTGAACCCGGATCTTCCAGCATCGTAAGCACATTCACTACTAAGTAGGCTACGAAGAAGGCTGACTAATAATATAACTTATCTGACTCTTTTATTATAGGAACCAGGAGCTGCCAGAGGAAGAGCATGAATTTATTATAGAGAAAGGTACTAGTCATGTAAATAGTCCAATTACAGGGCGACGGATAATTAATGTACAATATTTTCTGGATCAATTAGCTAAGATCAATGATCATGGCCCATAATTTGGATGTATTTTTTCTTATATGAAAATTAAATCTGAAAAATGAAAGGGATTGCACTCGAAATTCAATTTTCGGTGTGAAATGTGCAAGAGAAATTTAATGTCAGTTCTGATGAACGCTCAGCGATGATAGTATGGATGTAAACCATAAAGATGTTTCAGCTATGATGTCTATGGGATCAGAATTTTCTCATTAGGAAGTGCTTACTTCTAAATTTAAAATGCCTGGCCTTACTCCTAAATTATATTTGGAAACTCAAAACACAGTTTGAGAGTGGTGAGAAAGAGTAGCAGCATATTGTATTTCCAATGCCGCCAAAAAAACAGACTGCAATAATATCTCAACGAAATGTTATTTTTTTAAGTAGGTAGTAACACTACGATGTACCTATATAAAGTTAAATATTTGATCCCATATACCACAGAAAAAATATCGATGCTTACCAACGCCAGAGGTGGAATTTGAACCCAACGTCCTCAGCTTTCGTGGCTGATGCTTAAACCACTGGAGTGGCCGAGTGCGGCTCCAAATCCCATCTCTGGCGTTGGTAAATTTCGATATTGTTAATTTAGTACCTATATTATGACATCAAATATTTAAATTAGTGAATGTCATAATTTTTTTAGGATCTACTTTTTTCTTTTAACTGTAATTCTTCAATTTACAGTTGTAATTGTGTATAATAAATAATAAAAGTCTTAATGTTTTACCTATGTGCATTTTTATTTTTATAATTAATGCAATTTAATTTAGTAAAATAAGCTCCCTAAAACCTGATAACTGCTGGTAAGTCACATAATAATTATACAGATGTAATGCATAACTCCATTCGTTTGCCTTTTCATGGAAACTACTTCACCAAACATTACACCGAAGCGAATTCTGTAAATGTCAAATTAGTATGGACTCGCAAATGTGCGTCGTTGGCACTGTGCATGTGCAATCGTTGGTGGACTCTTGTGCGTTTGACGCACACAGCAGTGGGAGAGTTGAATGTCTACGCTTCATAAAAGCTGGTGGTAGTGAATACTTAGGGCCTATATTCAACAGTATCGTGTTCCGATCAGAAAAAATAGTTTTTTTTTTATTATAGTGGACTAATGGCTTGCCTTACAACCAGTTGGTCAAACAGGCATACTCTCGAACCAAGTCAATTTTGTTCTTCCGCGGATTATTTTCTCTTACTATTTCCTAATCAGAATACGATGCTGTACAGTCGCCATCTGATATAGCAGAGCGGCCAGGGTACTCATAAATATCTGAGCAGGCCTCTATTGGCATGCTCAGATATTTTTGAGTGCCGTGGTAGCTGGGATATATCTGATGGTGACTGTAACAAATTGATTGATCTGTATTGAAAATCCATTTTCAGTACAGATTTTTGCCGCACTAGTGCGAGAACTATTATATACCTATAAAAATATTTTTCATCACACTTGCTGTCTAAGCGCGCCATTGCTTGCGCGCGTAGCTGGAGTAATAGAAAAGTGAAATTCCCTAGGGAGTAATAGAAATGCCAGTACGTCATTTAATAATATTATGTCTTAAAACTTATTTTTTGGTTGGCAAGTGTGATGAAAAACATTGTATGCATCACGGTCGGTAAGCGGAATACTAATTCGAGTCATAAAAGCCCTCCGCCTAATAGCGTCGGGCTTCTAACACTCTCGTTAGTAATTCCGTACTTAGCTCCCTTGATGCACAATGTACTATTACACGCATTGGTTACAAGCCCGATATATTAAATCTGTCTTTTGCATTGCATTGAGACGACTCGAAAAGACAAGGATAGTCTTATAAAATCTATCCCTCTCTATCTTTTTTACCATCTAGTACTTTGACAAGTGTAATTTTTCAAAAGAGGTAGTGATAAATTACAAACTCGGCCGCTTTCATTAAAAAAATCACCAAGGGTCAATGACCCCGCTCGGTAAAATGAGGTAGTGTGCGTGAAGTGCGCGTGTGTGCGAAATGGGGAAATTTGACAGAATCTGTAAAATTTCCCACATCTATCCGACCCTTAAGATAAAGACGATCAACAAATTTGACCGAAGATGAGAAAGACCATCGACGATCGTGACGAATAAAGAATGGGTGACGAACGCAGAACCGGACAAATTTAGGAACGTGACGAAAAACGAATGAGTCGACCCAAGAGCCGGTTTTACGAATTGCAAGTGGCAGTTGCAGTTGGCCCCTAGCCAAGTTGCCGATAGCTAACATGTAGTAGCGTATCTAGTTCTCTCTCTCTGTCACTGTGCGTCAAGGACAGGTGCCTTTCGTTAACGATTCACGATTGAGCGTTAGTGATTGGCATCTTGGCTTCTCACTCTGGGTCTCTAGCCAAAACGCCTATCGTCAAGCGCATGCGATAAGAAAAAAGTAATAAATGTAATCGGGTTATTCCCACCTGTTACCACCAACTCGACACCAGTGGTGACAACTGGGAATTTTTTTTCCACCTGTTACCACCAGAGTACTTGGTGGTAACTACTGGGATTTTTGTTCCCACTAGTTGCCACCAAAATATTTGGTTAGTTAGTAAAATAATTAGTTTGGTGGTAACAGTTGGGAGTTTTAATAGTTGTTCCCAGTGGCAACAGGTGGGAAAAAAATCCCAGTTGTTACCACTGGTGTCAAGTTGGTGGTAACAGGTGGGAATAACCCAAATGTAAGGTCAGTGCGGCTAAGTCCGGATATAATTTATTTTGAAGAATAGTCCGTCATATGCGTCTTATACTGTTCAATTAGGGTCGGAAATCAGTTAGTAGACGGACTTTCCAGATAGACGGTCTTACCCGCATTGACCTTACTAGAATGACAGATCCGAACGAAAAGTCACGTGAAGATTTCCATACAGGTCATGTGATTTTTCGTTTGCGCTTGCCGAATGGCATGTTGGCTATGCACCCTGTAGCCGTACCTGGTCTTCTACCGTGAAAATTGAAATTCGTAAATTTCGAGTATTTCCTCTGTCACTCCAACGACGACGTCATTAGAATGAGAGAGACAAATCCTCGAAATTTGCGAATTTCGAAGTTCGCGGTAGGGCCGCTGTAGTTGGCAAGTAACGGATACGTTGGGTTTTATTCGATACCTAAATCCATCGCGTTTGCTTCAATAAATCAGTGCGAGCGAATAATTGACTACTCATGGTACGGCTACTCGTGTAAGGCCATTTATTTATTACGTAAGACTATTTTTGCTAGTTTTTGACTCCTCCCCCCTTGTTATAAGAAAAAAATAAGAATAAGCCGACCGTTAAATACTTATTTACGTAAGAATCTAAAGGAAAAAAAACTAAGTAACAATTCGAAATGATTATTTGTATTTACAAAGGTGCTAATAATTTTAATTTTTTGTTTCATCTTAAAATACAATTACATATATTTTTGATTAATGAATGGTCTCTAACACGGTGTTACAATACAGGGTCACGACTCGATGTGTACGGCTGATGTAGTGTACAACGTGTTGTACGCGATCCACGTGGTCAGCACGGCGACCTGCGTGGTGCGTCACTACCCTGGCGAACCCGTCACTTGCTGGATGTGGGGTAATAGCGGACCCTGGTGTAACGTATAATACAGGGCTACCGGTGTACAACATGTACGGGATCCACGTGGTCAGCACGGCGACCTGCGTGGCGCGGCACTACCCTGGCGAAGCGGTCACTTGCTGGATGTGGGGTAATTGCGGACCCTGGTGTAACGTATAATACAGGGCTACCGGTGTACAACATGTACGCGATCCACGTGGTCAGCACGGCGACCTGCGTGGCGCGGCACTACCCTGGCGAACCGGTCACTTGCTGGATGTGGGGTAATAGCGGACCCGAGTGTAACATATAATACAGGGCTACCGGTGTACAACATATAATACAGGGCTACCGGTGTACAACATGTACGGGATCCATGTGGTCACGGCGACCTGCGTGGCGCGGCACTACCCTGGCGAACCGGTCACTTGCTGGATGTGGGGTAATAGCGGACCCGAGTGTAACATATAATACAGGGCTACCGGTGTACAACATATAATACAGGGCTACCGGTGTACAACATGTACGGGATCCATGTGGTCACGGCGACCTGCGTGGCGCGGCACTACCCTGGCGAACCGGTCACTTGCTGGTTGTGGGATAATAGCGTCATGTAACGTTTAATACAGGGCTCAGGGATCGGAACCGGTTTTTTAGAAAAACCTCGATATAGCTAAATATTTTAAAATGATTTACGCTCTTTATGTAGTATTTAACATTTTATGTAATTATTAGCATCATATTTTTCAATTACTCCATTAACAAAAAATATACAAACCGAAGAACGAAAAAGAACGGAATTCGAACCGTTCTTTTGTATGGAGCAAAAACCGTTATCCGATCCCTGACAGGGCTACCGGTGTGGAGGCGGTGTACAACATGTACGGGATCCACGTGGTCAGCACGGCGACCTGCGTGGCACGGCACTACCCTGGCGAACCGGTAACGTGCTAGATGTGGGATAATAGCGTCGTGTAACGTTTAAAACAGGGTTACTGGTGTGGAGGCAGTGTACAACATGTACGGGATCCATGTGGTCAGCACGGCGACCTGCGTGGCGCGGCACTACCCTAGCTAACCGGTCACTTGCTGTATGTGGGGTAATAGCGGACCCACCCGGGTGTAACACCGTCTACGAGATAAAACATGGAAGCCACACGCCATACTAAGTTGCCTTTCAAAAACGGTCCTGAGTTTTAGTTGACAAGTGTCACAGTAATGAATTTCAATATCAACCTATAAAAACTTCCACCGCCATTTAAAAATAGTTGTAATTGGTCCATTAAAGTTTTGATTAGCTATATTCTACAAACATTTGTCAAAGATGTTGCGCCGAAATATGCGCGGTGTTAAGAAAAACACCATGTCCTGCCCATCTTGGCACAATTGAACAATTGTTTTTGGCGGCATTTTTGAGCTGGCGTTAGACGTCCATGTTGTATAATATGGTCGCAGAACACCGTATAATATAGGGTTACGGGGGTGTGAAGGCGGTTTACGACACAAATAAAACATATTCGAAACATTAATTATCCTTTATTAGG
The DNA here is from genome assembly GCA_025490895.1 of Thaumatotibia leucotreta. Classification (NCBI taxonomy): domain Eukaryota; kingdom Metazoa; phylum Arthropoda; class Insecta; order Lepidoptera; family Tortricidae; genus Thaumatotibia; species Thaumatotibia leucotreta. The sequence goes on along the minus strand of JALPQI010019734.1, from coordinate 12,586 downwards.
ACGATATCCGTACCTAAATTTCATTGGTATTAAATTAACCCATGTCACTGAGATACATACTCATATTCTCCTTGTACTATTAAGCGTTATATCACCTCACACAAAATTTTCTGACATTTCTAGTGGGTTTCGCGATGGATATCCTTTCTTATGTCCACTACGTGCCTGAGCTTCAGAAGATTCACATCAAAATCATATGCTATTTCATACGAGTGCACCGACCGCTACGGATTATCTGTAAGTTTTCTTTTCGTACCTATTAATTGAAAAAAAAATGGATTGGAAATATGATGGATCTTGCTCGTCATCATTGACACAGCCTATCAATTTTTATCAATATTGAAGACGTGTTCTAAATTTATTATTTTAACATTTTGAAGAACCAATGGCTAAAATTCGCAATGATAAAATTAAACTGGATACAGGAAGCCAATAGGCACGATGACAGGCAAGTCAAATCAGCATCTTTTTTTGAACTGTCAAAACGATCATCACTATGGAATTTTATATGAAATACTCAAAAGTGACGTCACGTTTGATTACTGCCAAATGACCTACTCTTTCAAGTTCTTTTCAATTTATTAAACAGAAGTTCTGTACGAAAATTACTGCAATGTACATCTTAGTAATAATTTCTTCGTTTATAATGTCGTGCATAATGTTAAATAATTTATTTTAACTACAGTCATCATCCTTATTATAGGGACTCACAGATAGTTCCACGACACTAAAAAAATTAAATGGGTATAATAAACTACACTGCACTGACGAACTTACAGGTCTGCACTTTGAATATAAACTCAACTTACAAATTAAAGTTCCTTAACAAAAAGTACAGTTATTGTCAATGACATTTAGTATGAAAACAGCTCACCCCCGCCGAGCATTGGTTATTGTACATACTTTGTATTTTGTATTTGAAATTTACAAACTTAAAGAACTACTTGAATAGTACGTAAACAGTTTGCCTGAAGCCATTAGACTTGAAAGAAATTATAATAAATTCAGGAAACTTCTAAAGAAGCATTACTTGATTACCAAGTAGGGTAAATCCACAAGACTGTAAGTCTGTAACAATAGTTACCAATTCTTTTATATGTTCTTATATTAATTAAACGAATGTAAGCGTCCACATATCTACCTACAGGGCTAGGCTACACATACGGAAACTTAGCTTTGATGGATTCATTTAAAAACACAGAAAGAATTGGTAACTGTTGTTACAGTCTTTTGGATCTACCCAGTATGTTTTTTTAAAATTTGAAATGAGCTTACTCATGGCCACAGACTAGCCGAGGGCAGAGACGTGGCCTACGATTATGGTTTACAGTTATTATTATAATTTATAAATATCAGTTTGATTATATCTCAGTAGGTAAAGAACACAAAAGTACACATATTGTAAGGGTCTGCCTGAAAATAAGCGTTATACGAGTAGTAAACACTCTGCAACATCATGCTGAGGCAAGCTCCTCTTTGGTATCCGTGGAACTATATAGTACATGTTAATTAACAAGTTAAACATTTAGGTTATTTTTAAAATAGTTTTCTTTTTCTTTTGTCCTACTCTGTATCATGCTTTTTTGTGATACTAAATAAAAACTTTCTATGTCTATGTCTAAGTAACGATATTATTTAAATACTTAATTAAGACACTGCCGCTCCTACAGTCAAACTGTTGCAACAGTTTTGTGGGACGATAATACAAAAACTGTAATAAAATTAATATTGTGTCTAATAATTCAATAAATAATATAGTACATTACGATACAAGTGCGAAAAAAAAGAAGTTCGAAACGGGTGGCGATAAATTAAAGCACGACCAAAGAGAGTGATTTTAATCGACACGAGTTCCGAATTTCGTTTTCGCACGTGGATCGTACGACGTTTTTTAGTACATTTATGGCCCTCCGAAGCTTTCGACCTGACGAAAAATGAGCCACTTCATCTGTACTAAAATACCTAGTACATTACGATACAAATGCGAAAAACATGAAATTCGAAACGAGTGGCGATGTTTTAAAAAACGACCGATAGCGAGTTTTGCACGTGTCTCGTACGAAATTTTTAGTGCAGATGGCCCTCCGAAGTTTTGGACCTGACGTACAATGACACACTTCTCGCACTAGAGCCTAAAAAAGGCACCATCTGTACTAAAAAATAATATTTTATTGTGTTACAGGGGCCAAGGACAGGAACACTATGTACAGCAGCCTGATAGTGACCGCGTTCAAGTATATCTACTACTCGTACCTTGTGAGGGTACTCTGCGGGTACTGCTGGATCCTCATCTCCGCAAATTTGGTACCTTCACTTTACTTTATCAGCAGGGCCCGTAACTTTCATGCCGATGACATCAATTTGACGTCACGCTTCATTTAGGGTGATCCGAAATAGTTTTATTGTTCATTATTAATCATTAGACGTCAATCATTTTAATCATGTACAAATGACTTCAAAAGTAGTATATTTACTCGTGAAATAAATAATTCCTACTTGATACGTGCTGTACGTTAAAGAGGAATTCTGTTTTCTACTGAATTATTTAAATGTGTTAACAATATCATTTAATAAAATGTATGTATAAACACAAATCAAATAGTTTTATTTATGTTTCACGTATCAAGTAGGTGTTATTTATTTCACGTGTAAATATACTACTTTTGAAGTTATTTGTACATGATTAAAATGATTGACGACTAATGATTAATAATGAACAATAAAACTATTTCGGATCACCCTAAATGGAGCGTGACGTCAAATTGATGTCATCGGCATGAAAATTACGGGCCCTGTTTATCAGCCTATACAGTGTGGAAAAATAAATCGAATGCTATATTGTAAATAGCACATTTACAAATGTAACATTTAACAAATGAATCGTAAACATGTTTGACGACTCGACGTGTTATATACACCGTGTTTTTATTGATTTCCGTTAAATTAAAGGGAAGCTTATTTATGTCAAAAATAATCGATTTCTCTAAGAAACTAGTATCTTAACTCTTAATGTAATTTAGTTATTAAAAAAATTTGTTTAATGACTGAACAAGTGTATTGCAACCTTTATTTCATCCTAATGCTACTTATTTTGACACGTGCCAGTCACCTGAAATTAACTTTTGTGTTATTCTTAAGGTTCTCTCACACTTACCATTTCATTTATTATGTATGAAAACGAAAAAGTTTTTTTTTTCAAGTTCGACTAAAAGCTATATAATATATCAGGTAACTCCAATTAACGTAACAAGCAGCCGCTAAATTTAACGGAATTAAAAAAAAACACGGTGTATACAGGTCTGCGCCAACTGACACATAAATTTTTATCTCCACTGTCCGAGTTGTGGCAAAGCAGCGACTACTTTTTGTTTGTTGCGCGTATCAAAAGAATACGTGAGTTTAACCTTTTAAACATGTTTGACCTGTTATTTTATTATATTTGACAGGAGTTTGTCTATTCGTATGATGAAGGGCACGATGGAGGTCCACGCCGTATACTACAGTCAGGGTCCCGGGTCAAAGATCAAGACCCTGCCGTTTCTTTCGTGGGAGATGACGTTTTGCTGCTTTGGTTCATTTACTTCGTTAACAAGATCTTCATCCCTATTGGGTGTGTATACAGACTCGTTTACAATTCTGATCTGCGGCCCTACCGCGAAAAACGAAATTCGTAAATTACCAGCATTTGTCTCTGTCACTCTAATGACGCCTTCGTTTGTGTGACAGAGAAAAATCCTCGAAATTTCCGAATTTCGATGTTCGCGGTAGTAGGCCTGTAGTCCTCTAGCGCAGCCGCTTGGTGCATTCCACGTGAATGTCGGGTACGTGATACCGTTCTTCCGTACATCTAAGAAAGTTACGAATACAATTTTTGGTGTATCTTAATTTTATAACTGGGTGTTTGTATGACAATTTTCGCACTTTCCATATATTTAAGGTAGCTGTCATAGCCGTTTCGATCGCAACAATCCCGACAAAGTAGACGTTTTCGTGGAATTCACCAACAAAGCGTACCTAAAGGTGCATGCAGACCACAAGAGCATTCGCTGTTCTATCTCCCTACTCGAACCGTTATTCGTTGATTTCGTAGAGTGGGGGATAGAACAGCGAATGCTCTTTCGGTCTGCATTGAGGTGTGTGTTATTGAATTAGCTAATTCAGTGTACACAGCTCTTTCCACCTTTCAGACCGCCTGGAGACGTAAACAAGGACCTTGACCGCGTGGTGTTCCTCCTCGTGATGATAACCGGCATCCTGCTGGTGTCGGGCGCGGCGGTGGCTGCCCTGTCCTCCGTCATCAGCGTACGCATGCGGGCCGAGGAGAGCTTCCGCACGCGGTACCGAATCATCATGAGGGACTTGGTGAGCAAGCTAAAGGGTGCTGCTAACTAGTTTATAAACTTGATACTCTGCGACCATATATAACATGGACGTCTAACGCCAGCTCAAGAATGCCCCCAAAACCAATTGTCCAATTGTGCCAAGATGGACAGGACATAAGCTTTTCGTGAACCGCGCATATTTCGGCGCAACATCTTTGACAAATGTTTATTGAATATCGCCAAAACTTTGATGGACCAATCACAACTATTTTTAAATGACGGTTTAAGTTTTTATAGGTTGACATTCAAATTCATTGCCGTGATGCATTGAACAGGGGGGGACACTAGTCAACTAAAATTCAGGGCCGATTTTGAAAGGCAATTTAGTATGGCGTGCGGCTTCCATGTTTTATTTGTTCGTAGTTGATACTTCTCATGCCACTGCCATTGGAGGTCCCCAAAATGGTGCTTTCTTGTGCGGAAGTCAAAGGACCGACAGTGTGTGTTTACATTCTACGGCTCTACCGCAAACTTCGAAATCCGCAAATTGGTATCTGACACTCTAATGACGTCTTTGGAGGACGAAGTTGGCGGTAGTAGTCCGACTCAGTTGTGGTGGTGTTCCTCATCGAGTGATGCAAGTTTTGAAGCAAAGCTATAAGCGGGAAAGTTGCAGATTTTTGTATAGGATGATAACCAAGGAGCGGAATCCTTCATAGCACGCTGTCAGAGGGATTGATTGAAGTGTTTTATCGACTATCGATAATCAAAATTATACTCATGGAAACATCGTTAAAATAATGTAATTAGGCTTTGCGATATATACGAGTGCAGTGGCGACCAGATAGTTAATTAGGGACATAATAAAATTACTAATGTTGAATTTTTTCTTAAAGACTGTTCACCAATTATGTTTTGAATAACACGTTGTATAATAATTGTTTAACTAACTCTAAACCATATTTTAAAAAATGTGTATTCCATTTTTGATTAACTTTTCCTACTTTGTCCCTTATTAAAATATCTTAAATTACAAAGGTATAGAACAAAATAGTTATATCCCTAATAATCTGCCGTCACTGTATAATATGTGTGCCTAAAAGCCCGATTACGATAAATAAAAGGGGTGCCTGTCGTGTCGCATAACGTCGATTGTCCTAAAATGTTTTGGCCGAGAATGTATGGCATAATGTTACATGGCATACTACTTGTTTAGCCTACTTAATTTTGCGCATACACGTTTAAAATACCTACACCATATTTATTCTAATATTGATTACTCGAATGTCGAATGACCTAAAGCATAATAATCCTAATGTTCATTGTAATAAATATTGTTTTCCCTACTACTCGAACTGTCAATTTTCACTGCGCCTATTTTTATCATGTCCGAAATTTCATTCAAAAAGGCATTTTAATAACAACATACAAAACATTTGAACAACAGGGTGAATGGTTAAAAAAAATGTTCAAGTAATAAACCAGGGTAAAACCGACGTGGATTGGTTAGGTTTCGAAACTAGGGCGGAGTGAATGGCGTAGTCTTTAAATACTTAAGTATTTTTAATCAATTGTTTACACATCCTCATACTTACAAAGCCAAAAAAAGGGGGGACGGGGGGGGGCGAAGCCCCCCACCAGAGGGCTCGGGGGGCGAAGCCCCCCGCATTAAAAAAGAAATAATCTGAACATCCCCTACCTTAACCTGGATAGGTTCGTTAGGTACGTTTTATCCCTTAGAGCGGAAATAGAAGCCCCGCGCAGCGGGGCTTCGTCGACCGGTTCCCAGGTCAAAATTGCTCACTTAAATTCTTTGGATAACAGGGCGAATTATTTAGTAATAGTTAAGTATAAGGAATAAAAAATATTTTTAAAGCTAGTTAAAGGTAGGTAATCACTATTAGTACATTAAATAGTAGGAACATCACCATTAAGCACAATAATTTTTCGATACATATACATTAGACACGAAAATCATTAGGACAAACAATATTTAGGAACAACCAAGTTAGGATTAACAATTTCGGCATAGCAAAAATATGCGCAACAATGTTTATGCCATTCATTTTTCGGCGTAAAGTTGTTATGCGACAAATTTTTCAAAATAAAAACATTATGCCACCCGATATAGACCCAAATAAAAGTTTGTATTATATATCGATAGTCGATAAAACACCTCGGTCAATCCCTCTGACAGTTTAGTTCTTGCTATGAAGAATTCCGCTCCTTGATGATAACTTCGCGATAGGCCCACTCAACGAGGCTGCCATATCCCTGAAAGAGAGGGATGTGCCACTCATTAGGATTTCGCATGCGGTAACGAATCATCATGAGGGATTTGGTGAGCAAGCTGCTAAAGGGTGATTCTCCGAGGAGTGTTTCAACCCAGGGTCGTCATTGTCCCGTGATTATTACAACGACGGTAGGACGAGTAGCAACAACATTAAGCTAGAGTTGATATTGGTACTGGAGCATTTGAAAAGTGTCTTTTCAAAAGGGCTTATTTCCCCTATGTCAACAAGGGTTATTTTTTCTATGTTTTCATAAGAGAAATATCGCTTGGCGAGCACAAGTGTCAGACGTGTCGTGCAAATTTATTAAAAATATTTAAATAAAGTGCAATACAATTTGATACTTAAGTCATAAACATAGAAATCAAATTACTTTAAAGCCAGTGTTATAGTTACACCCTAAACGTTCTGTGTCACCGAGTTCATTCGGCTCACCTCGCGCCGGCTTCGGCTTAAGCTACGCCTATTTACGCAGAACACTAATTCAGCGTGTCCACTGTTTAGCCACCGAATTCATGACAACTGTACGCTCTCCGAACGGAGGTAGCCTAAGCGGCTCTAACCCAAATTTAAACTTAATGGATTTAACATCAGAACCGTGTGAAAAATCGAATGCCACGCCTCGCTGTTTTAAAAGAAAACACGATGAAGACATTATGTCTGAACTATCAGAAATTCGCAAACAGATGGCCGACATGATGACACTCATGAAACAAGTACAAATAAGCAGTGGTAAACAAACTGAAGCTATGAGTAAAGTGTCTCAGGATATTACAGTAATAAAAGAAGAATTAAAAAATAACAAAATAGCGATAGAAAACTTAGCAGCTGACCAAAATGACATGAAAGCCGAAGTATCAAACCTTAGGATGCAGAATGACCATACAAAAAACAAAGTAAATATTTTGGAGAAAAATTTGATCCAACTGCAGCAATCCAATTTAGCTGAATCTAATATGCCAAAACCAAGTAATTCGCGCGAAGATGTGATCGCAGAAGTCCAAAAACGATTTATTCGCCAAAGAAATGTCATTATTGAAGGTATACCCGAGCCAACAGCGCCAAAAGCTGAAAGATTATCACAAGATCTAGAGGAGGTGCTTAAGGTGATTAACAAAATTACACCTGATTGCGGCAAACCGGTAAACATCAAGAGACTGGGTAAGTACAGACCAGACAAAATTCGCCCCTTGAAAGTATGTCTTCCATCTAAAGATCACGCCCTAAACATTTTGCGATGCAGAGGCAACGTGGATGAGGAATCTATAAAAATCTACGGTGATCAAACTATAGAGCAGCAAAAATACTTCAAAAATCTTAAAAAAGAAATCTCAGAAAGGATCGCAAATGGCGAAACTCACCTTGTTATAAAATACATAAAAGGAGTACCTAAAATCATCGTAGATTCGCCAAAAAACTAAATAACCCAAGCCCCAGTGACCTAAACTATGATAGTCGTTCCAGCGACCACATTTCATACCAGGTAACGAGTAATTACGGTTCTATAATCACAAGCAAGAAGTCACTTAAGTGCCTCTATGCAAATGTTCGAAGTATTGTGAAACCGGGAAAACTTGACGATTTGAAATGCGTCATTAAATCATTTAAAAGCATCATACACCTTGTTATACTTACCGAGACGTGGCTTAAATCAGAGGATGAAGTCAAAGTTATACAAATACCAGGATATACTCATTATTATAACTACAGAGTAGGTGCAAAAGGTGGCGGAGTATCTATCTTTGCTCATAATAACTTGAAACACAGCCATGTTAAAGATAAAGAACTAAACGGCAATCATTTTCTTCAGATTTTTCTTGAAAAAACTGCACTAAATATAGGAGTAGTCTATAGAAAACCAGACAACAAAAACACCGAATCATTCTTCGAGACTCTCACCCATCAGCTAAATTCAAACAGAACTATTATTTTTGGCGATTTCAACATTAATTTGCTGGATTCTGATAAAATCACAAATGACTATAAACAACTACTTGAAGAAAATGGCTACAGAGTATTAAATAAAGTTGACATGAGCTGTGCTACTAGAGAAACAGCCTCAAAGAAATCCATACTGGATCACGTCAACACAAACCTACTCCAAAACAATTTCCATATGGTAATAGTCGAGTCGTCGATGTCAGACCATAAGCAAATAATATATTTAGAAATTGCAAACTGTAAACCTAAATTACTGGAGAAAAAGATCTATGAAGCCATTGACTATAAGAAACTATACGAAACTGTCAATATGAACAACACTAAAAACGAAAATCACGAATACACTGCTCTGGAAAAAAGAATACTTAGTAGTATACATATGAGTAAAACGAAAAAGACAAAAATACTAAATCCACCTAGACAAGACTGGATTAATAAAGATATACTCAATATGATAGATAAGCGAAATACTCTATGGTGCGAACATAAAAAAAACTTAAATGATAAGTTAGCAGAAGCAGAATTCAAGAAAAAAAGGAATGAAGTATCTAAAAATATACAACAAGCAAAAAGTGAATACTACCACAAGTCATTCAGTGATTGTAAAGGCGACTCATCGAAAATGTGGACGTTGATAAATAGCTTATCCAAAAATAAGCTAAAAAATGAGCGAGTACAGTCAAGTGCAAAAATAAGTATCGAAAGAATCCGTTCATAAATATGTTACGACGTTCTTATTACACAGAATTAGAGTGCACTGGGACATATTTTTGAACATTTTTGTATACACCTATTTTTGTCTTTGACTGTACCAAAAGTGCTACAGACAGATAAGGGCAATGTGACTGAACCAAGTGAAATTTGTGATTCCTTTAACAGGTATTTCTCAACCATAGGAACAATATTAGCTAAAAAAATACTGCATAAGCAAACAATAAGTTATACCTCTAATGTCTGCTCACCAACTGCTGAGGGACTTTGCGAATTGAAACTCACTGATGTAAATGAAATAAACAAAATCATAAATAGCTTAAATAATCATACTAGCTCGGGTTTAGATGGCGTTACAACTAAAGCTGTAAAATGTGTACAAAAACTGATAGTAAATGAATTGGTACAGTGTTTCAACAAATGCCTAAAACTGGGCACATTTCCCCAAAGCCTCAAAGTGGCTAAAGTAACACCCATATTTAAATCTGGCAGTAAATCAGATCCCGGCAATTGTAGACCGATCTCAGTGCTCCCAATTCTATCAAAAGTTTTAGAAAATATTATTCGGTTACGCTTTGATGGCTACCTCAAATTGATAAATTACTTGTACGAAAAACAGTATGGTTTCCGATCCCAATCCAATACGCTCACAGCAACCGTAGACTTAGTTACAAAAATTAAGGTCGCAATTGATCAGAGAAAGGTAGCGCTGGGAATTTTTATCGATCTAAAGAAAGCCTTTGACACCGTTAGTCACAGAATACTTCTTCAAAAATTAAACGATATTGGTGTCAAAGGAAACGCGCATAAAATGTTCGAGTCCTATCTTTCAAACCGAAAACAAGTTGTGAAAATCGGAAAATTCGAAAGCGAACCTTTACCTGTAACATGTGGCGTACCCCAAGGGTCAATTTTAGGACCATTACTTTTTCTTGTTTACATCAACAATATACACGAAATTGGCCTGATGGGAGATGTAACTTTGTATGCTGATGATACAAGCCTCTTCTATTTCGGCAACTCCGTTCAGGACTTAATGAACAAAGCACAAGCTGATTTAAATATGCTAAACGACTGGTTTCAAACAAATTTATTAACAATTAATGTGAACAAAACAAATTATATAATTTTCGCCCCAAAAAATAAAAAACTCAAAATCTGTGGATCTCTAAAAATAAATAACGAAATAATAAATAGAGTTGATCATGAAAAATATCTTGGTCTTATACTTGACAAACAACTAAATTGGAAGAACCACGTGGATAAAATTCGGTCTAAAATTACTTCACTCACTGGGGCTTTACGCGGTATCGCTCGAAGTATTCCTAAACAAATTTGCTACACAATCTATAATTCGCTAGTAAAGCCCCATATAGACTACCTGATCGAAATATGGGGTACAGGCGCGGCAAATGGCATGAACAGTTTACAAAGGGCACAAAATAAACTAGTAAAAGTTCTGTTTAAATATAAGTATCTAACGCCTACGTCGAAAATCTACAAAGATACTAATATTATGAATATCAACCAGTCGTACATACAGGGTGTTTGTTATGTCGTTAGCCAAATTTGGATATGTCATTCGCGATCACCAGTACACAACATTTTTGAAAAAAAAGTGACACTTTTTTTTAGTTTTTTTTTTCCCGTTTTTTATCCGGCAAAAACATAATTTGTGGTCACTAGGCAAGTTTGTTTTAATCCGTGCGATTCGATGCAGACAAAAGGGTAGCAGGTTTGAGTAGTCAAGTCTTAGCCAATCAGGAGTTCATCACAAGCACCGATCAGCCGACGTCACTCACCCCACCATCGGCACTAAACAATGAATAAAATGTCCTAACTACATGTACACACGATTGTTATTTGATTAAAACTGCCCAAGCGCATACCTACCTGTACCTGCTCGTTGTCATCAACAATTCAATTTGCTTAGAGAGTGCATTAGAATCGATATCTGAGGTAAACCAGTACGCGTTTGTATGACGGAACATTTAAGTTACTCCGTTCTTGAGGTCAAATTATGCTGGCTCGGCTGATCGCAAGATGCCATGTGCTATTTGTACAGCACTCTGTAAACAAAGAAGGAGTGCGCTTGCGTGAACACGCTCGAGTCAAACTACCCTCAGATCGGCGCGCAGCTCAAAATACCCCTCATTATTAGTACTGTATGCGATAGACTGATAATGCTGTCTCGTGGGTTTTACCTGCAAGTTAAGCTCCACCTCCATTCCCCACCACGCGTAGGAAACTTGTTACGTATTGAATTAGTTACCTTATGCGGGTTAATTAAAGTTGCAAACTCAAACACCCTTTCCAATCTGATTTGGCAGTTATGAGCGCATACTAGGTGGGGCAGTACGCAAAGTAAGCAAGTGATCATAGTGACCAAACATTCGTTAGATAATGGGATTTTTAAAAAAATCTATAACAAAAAGGATAATGAAAAATTGATTATTTTTGTTTTACCAAATATTTTTTTACGCCTTTACCCAACACATATTGTAATATGGCTAATGATATAAAAAACACCCTGTATATCAAACCTGCCTACTAATACGAAAAGTTTTGCTTAAAGAACTCCATATCCAGATATCGTTTACTAAGAAACACAACTTTCAAAAAATGAAATTGAGAAACGCCAATAATTTAGTGCTCCGCACCCCACGTACTAATTACGGGAAAAGAAGTCTACTTTACGAGGGCGCCAATCTATATAATAAATTGCCAAATACAATAAAAGATGCAAAATCGAATTCATCCTTTAAAAGATTACTAAAATCTCATATTCTTAATAACTTTCCTGCGACTTAGACGCTTTAATACACGTACGTACCTGATCTAGTTAAAAGCCATATACGTATATAATACAATGAATCAATAAAAATATATACATGAAGCTAGAATTATGTTAATAACGTCTAGTATCATTCATACTTATTGCAACATTATTATATCAGTATTATAAAACAAATACCTATCGATAATATTAGATAACTACATTCAATAATTTTTAATTGTATAAATATGAAAAATTGATATAATTTATATTAGATAAAAAAATAACTGCAAATTAACATATATTAAAAATACAATTGAGGGTATAAGCAATATTTCTAAATTTAAAAAAATATATACTATTTCACTATTACCTAAAATAGCAATGAAAATATTAATTAAATAACCGAAATGTATTCTCCCAGAGACTATTTATTTGTTGAATGTCATTAATTTTTATACTGTGAAATGTCAATAATCTATCGAGTCAAATGTACTAAGTACCTCTGTTTTGTAAGCTATGTTATTGCAACCTGTTATCTTTAC
>JALPQI010019733.1:0-17400 GCA_025490895.1 Thaumatotibia leucotreta | reverse complement strand
TTCAAATCCCTGTCATATCTGCTAGCTCGCGTACTTTCAATCGACGGTCATCTAATACCATTTTGTGGATTTTTTTGACAGTTTTTGGCGTAGTCACATCATTTGGCCGACCACATCTATGTTCATTTTCGCAACTAGAGCGCCCTCGTTTAAACTCTGCCACCCAATATTTTACTTTTGTAAACAATGGAGCAGACTCCCTCAAAATAGAATCTAGCTTCGCTTTAATACTAGTTGGATTAAAACCTTTCAAATGAAAGTATTCTATCACATAACGATGGCCAATTTTCTCCATGTCTGAAAATTTGTTCACAGCGTTCACTATCGATGGCTACTTTCTAAACAAAAGACGAACGACGCTCCGAGTTCGAATTCCAAATTTAAACTTTATAAAGGTCATTCTTTTCATAAAAAGTATTTACTCAAAATAAAAACCTCTTTAAGTGTGTCAGGTCGGACACTTCTGGGACTACCCTGGTATGCCCATGGCACAAGGATCAAATCATTAATATATTGTATTTGGAGTCGAGCACCATTGTTTTCTTTACCTAAACCTTCGTACAGGTCATTTACATCACTGATTGTACACAAAGTATTGCATTGACCGGCCTCGAACCCTCGACCTAGCAGTGTCGCGCCATCATAATTTGATCTCTCCAATAAAAGCGATTGTTTACTGTAGGAGATCAAACTAAATTAGGTTGGAGTTTCACTTCGTAAGTTTAGTTACACATAAATGTATTTAGTGGATACTTCCGTAACACAACAACACAATCAGCCTATTTAAGTCCACTGCTGGACATATGCCTCTATATCCCTACGTATGGACGCATTAGGAAGTAATGCCCATAATCGCAACGCTGGGCAAGCAAGGGTTGTTTGTTAATTAATTTATACTAAGTAGGTATATTCGTAGTATAAATAGAAAACTAAAAAAAACGTAGGGGAGGTAGGGGAGGGATGGGCACTTTTTCACTATTTATTGCATAAAAAAACAGATTTTATAGATAATCAACTTTTATTGCCAATTCTTATTGCACCACATATTTGGCTAGATATAACTAAAGAGATTTCTTAAAAATCACAATCAGTTTCAACATTACGAGATATTTTATAAACTAAGTCAAAAGTGCCCAATGCTCCCTATGGTAGGGAGGCTTGGGCATACCCTGTGGGAGGCTTGGGATCGGCCTATAAATCACTTTATATCCATAACGGAATTCAAAAATTAGTTAACAAATAAACTATTATTAAACTATATCAATAAGGTTATAAATCTGTGCGAAGAATCCTTTATGGAATCTTGTTTTAGGTACCGTTGCAAACTAGATCTAGGGATTCCGTATTTATCAGCAGTAGTTTTTATTTTTGAACCTTTTGATACTTCTTCTATGGCTCGTAATATTAAATCTTTAGGAATTTCCCGTCGCAATCCTTTCTTTTTGAATTTAAACGGCATCTTTCTGTAATTAAAAATAAACCTTAAATATTGGCTCTATTCCTCCTATACTGAACATAATAGAAGGGAGCATTGGGCATGCCCAAACCACCCGCGCGCCAAATGCCCATTGCTCCCTCCGTATACATTTTCGACATAGGTTACCGGTATTTTTTTGAATCTACATATTTAGGCTTGAATTTCAGTTTAATTCATAGATTAGTAAATATACAATAGATAAATAACAGAAAATACACATACCTTTAATTAGTTTTCTCTTTATTACAATCCGAAACTGCAGCAAAATATTTACTTTTACGAGCGCATAACCTTCAAACGTGTTTGTGTTTCACAACTGACAGAAAATACAGATAGTCTATGGATGAATAGTGTTGCCAGTCGGTAAAGTAAACTACCAAATCAAGAAAAAAATAAAATCTTTGATCAAATCAGAATAAAAAGGGGGTGCCCAGTGCCCATGTCTCCCAACTGCCCTTCCCTCCCCTACCTCCCCTATATTTTTATCGTATTCCTGACAGCAAACCCTTTCATTTGATACCCATATCGAGGGGGTGGATTTCAAAAGGCCAGTCCGCCATCTTGGAAATGCCACCATATTATTGGATACACATATGGACATATGTAGGCTTAGCACGTGATTGGTACGACAGTATGTCGCCGCGAGATAGATCTTCTGTCCTTTACTAGCTATATTAACAAAAGAGGGATGGATAGTCTATCTCGCGGCGAGATACTGTCGCGCCAATAATGGATTTGTAATGATGTTTCTTCGCTAGTCGTGTATTGTCATCAGAACTAGAATTCAGAGCGTGTGCATAATTTCATCCTATTAAACCTAACCGAAGACCTTAATGCGAGTCAAATTAAGTTCTAAGATTTTATTACATACATAGTAATGTAATAAAATCTTAGAACTTAATTTGACTCGCATTTTATTACATACATAGTAGTTATTACAAGTGGCGCTAATAAAAGAGTGTCCAAATTTAAAATCATCAGCCAGGATAACGAAAATTGTTTATTCCTATAACATTGCTTTACCTATATATTAATATTTTCCACTATGTACCTATAACTAAATGCTACCTAAAACAAATAAACATGAAAAAATAAGCCGTTGTCAGTGGTCGACTCGAGGGCCTATTTAAACTTTAAAATCCTCAAATAGATTTGTTAAGATGACTTTAATCTTGTCAAGGTAATGCATGTGATATCAAAACAATCTTAGTTCGCGATTTTACGTTTGAATAGGCCACATGGTCGTGATTTTAGGATTTTCCCGACATCTTGATTTCCATCTCCATGAGGCATTTGATGAACTGGTAGGATCTCTCGCACTTGCACGTTTCCTCTGTAAATGTTACAAATATCTTAGAAAATAGTTCCATAAAATATAGATATACCTACTCTGTCCAAAAATTCCTGACACGTAGAAAAAGGCGGTAGTTATAGTACATTGTGTATTTAGGGCGGTAAGTAAGAATTTGCCAAGCCGAAGGCGCGGGCTTTACTTCACACGAGTTCATAATTCTTGTACCGCCCGTGGTAAACACAATGTTTTTCATCACACCTGTGATGCAAAAAAGTAAATAAAACAATATATTTTCTCAAAACTACTCTAAAATGATCTAAATCAGGGATGATTTCATCATTTTCATAAAAGAAATCTCGGCGGGGCGCGCGGCGTGCGCCGGACCGCGCTAGTGCGACGTAATGTTGTATGAAAATCCTTAACGGCCTACTAGGACGTAATGACGCACCTACGGCGCGCATCACCGCAGCGTATTGGCGCACTTACCGAACAGGTGTGATGAAGAGTAAATGAAAAAATGTAAGCATGAAAAGTTGGCTGCCGATGATAGACAATTTGGATTTTCCGCCTTATTACTGACACGGATTGTTGGACCAAGTAGTTAGGTAGGTACTTATATTAACAAACTTAGAAATAAACAAAATCAATCGGAAAACTTTTTGTTATTTTTTGATTTCCAAAAGACAGCTGAATGGATAGCACAGTTATCAGCTTATACTATTTTTCAGATAGACTGTCCCTATCTCCAATGTCTCTATTATGTATAGTTTATAACCTAAAAAATGCACATGCACATGTTTCAGCCATATCCTTTATTTATCCGTTGCTGCATTTTCTAGGGACATAGGTATGACTTACCCGTGGCAGGTTACACAACAATTCGACCAGGCTACCAGAACGATCAGGAGCTTACGTCTGCACGTGACAGCGATTTTCGTGACGCTACTAAGTGCGTGGACTCTTCTAACGAAGGGTCAAACAGCCACCAAAAGACCAATGTAAAGAGACCATCAGGAGCTTACGACTATGAGCGCATCCTTTCCATCAGTTGCCACCTTTACTAGGGGCATCTGCAGTCTCTTGCCCATGGCAGGTCACACAACGATCAGCATGGCTACCATGATCTCTTAAATGCGAATCAGTTTAGGTTCGGCTTGGCAGGTTTTGACAGTTATTCTATGGAACTGACACATTGGGATTCAGATTAGGTGGCAAACTGAATCGCATTATTACATCGTAGTAGATCCTAAGACCAGGCTACCAGAATGATCAGGAGCTTACGTCTATCAGAGCACGTGACAGCAACGTCCTTGACGTCGCTAAGCGCGCGGACTCCTCTGATGCCCATGAGCGCGGCTTCCGCCCGCTCAGGGTCGAACTGCCCGTCTGCCGATGCTACTTCTACCATCTCCAGCACGCAGCGCACGTAACACTGAAATATTGATACCATTTTATTTTATTTTGATGCTATCAAATAGTCACTGAAAATCTGAACCCGAATTTTATGACGCTAGTGAAATCGCTGACCATTTCGAAGAACTGTATATAAATACACCTATGTCACACTTGTATTAAACTTGTACCCATTTTCATAAGCTTCGGGGAGTTGTAGGTACCCTTTTTTCTATGGCGATAGAATTACCTTATAATTAAGTATACGTAGGTTGGCCGTGTGGTGACGGCGGTAAGAATACATTTGTCACCTACCTAGCTCTTCCCGTGTGTGTCGTAAGACTGGACTAAGGGATTCGAAGTGACACTGGCCATTTATTTATTGAAGATTGATGATGGGCAGCAGCATCATCATTAGTGGAATGGTGTGGAAAAACTACCGCGTTGCATGCCCAGCGTGGCGATTATGGGCATTTACCTCGTAATGCGTCCGCCAGTGGCGTCAGTTAATAGGAGAGGCCTTTGTCCAGCAGTGGACTGATTATAGGCTGATGATGTTTGATGTGATGTGATACACGAACAAGCCATAAATCACAGCACAAAAAGTGGACCTCATTAATATCATCAAACAAAGCACACTTATCTTGCAGTTGTTAATAGTGCTTATGTTCATGGGAATCATATTTTCGAAATTGCATATGGCTCTTCTGATATTATATCAGACGGGTCAGTTCTATATTTTTATGTGCACAAAATGGCACTCAAGCTTCTTTACGGGTGTAGGACTATCGGAGCGTATTACTCCAAGTCATTATATTCTTACCTTCGGAGTCCTATCCGTTTCATCGGGAAAACTGCCGCTTTCATTTAGAGCCAGCAAATATGCTGAAATCAGTAAAATTAATTAATAACATAAAGTTTCAAACAATTTAAAGGTTAGGTAACCGTGTCTAAAACAAACATGCTCCTTTATAATTTAACTGTTACATTACACTTCGACTTGGTTACTTTGCCGGAGTTGCCATAGCAAGTCATGTCATAGATATTCACAAGTGCTTTACGGTGTAGTCCCCAACAAGTAGGCCAGCGTTAGGACCACGCAAAAGAGGCTCCTTTGGATGTCAACTTGCGGAAAAAATGGCCAGAATACAACAACAACATAGAAAGTCATTTCACTTTGACATCCCCCCCCCATAATTGGTGATTTTTTCTTGACCCCCCTCCCCCTATACAGTATGACGTGATTAATGGACAAGCCCTTAGTAGGTTTTAAAAGTAAACATACACATGTCAATCCTGAAGGTTTCATTACAGTCGCTCAGCGCTCCCATCACGTCCATGTCGTTCATGTCATCCTGGTTACTTTCTTCATCTGTCTTCGGCTTCGGCTTGACGTCCTTACTCTCTTTCTCACACAGGACAAGAGATAATGACAGCAATAATATTACGGTTGTCACTAATATCTGTTTTGACGACATTTTGACTTCTGTTTGCAAGAGGGACGTGGGTTTTTTTTTATAAGCGCAGACTCATCGGAAAGGCAGGGCTTATAAACATTTTGTGATGCTATGAAAATGCTTGTGAATCTTGTAATATATGTGTTTTAGATGTAGGTACTAAATAAACTATGGCATGTGTCGCATCAACCCTACGCTACGGAATATTTATTTGGGGAAATTCGTCAATCAAAGAAGATGTGATCAAATCTCTTAATGCGAGGTCTGAAACATCTACGTACATACTTGAAATTGCTTTGTTTATTAGAAATAACAACTCTGTCTTGATAAAATGGAATGCCCTTGAGAGAAATTTGCGACATTGGCATATTAGAGATTTTCAGGCGAGTGTAACTCAAAGAGGGCTGATGCGGAAAAGTGTGTATTTCTTAAACTGCTACCAATGCAATTTTTAAAATAAATTATTGGATATGCAAGTAACAGTAGTACTGTCTCATTCTCTTATCCTGTATGAATTATTAATGCATTGAATAATTATAATGTTGTATTACGGGCTATGTTGATGATGATTTCATTAATATTTAATACACAATATACCTACCTAATGGGATGAAATGTAAATGTGATTTTTTTTTTAATGAATCTGATAAATCATTATTTTAAATGCAATATTTCGAATAAAAGATAAAACCTATAAATATATAAGACTATAAGCAATCCAGGTTACTTATCTCTGTCAATTAGAAAATTATTGTCATTGAAGCGCACGCATGCCGTATGCAATTAAGGATATCATTACATCGAAAGTATTTACATTGCATAGACCAATAAGTACTTTTATTACAATACACACGTTATCGAGACACAAGTCGAAGAAATTTGAAATAGTATTTTATGCAACCCTTGTTTAAGAGAGGTCATAAAAGGCGAGTGGCGTGGGTAACAATTTGAGGCGAAGCCGAAAATTGTTATTAAAGACTCCACGAGCATTTTTTGACTCATTTAAACAATGTTGCATACAATACTTTTTTTACGACTACACACTTATTTTCAAATAAAATTGTAAATTTGAGAAATATTCTTAGTCAAACACAATTTTATTAATAATCAAGGTTGGGCGGGTATGGTTTACTATTCATCAGAAATGACAAATGACATTTAAAATTAGGTTGGCAGCCATTACGGCTTGAAGTATACACGAGGTGACTTAAAATCCCAAAAACGCACTGCGTGTATGCCCGTATGCGTTTATAGGAAATAGACCATATATACTTATTTTGATATCTTTAAGGTAGGGCCTTAAAGGTGTGTTCACGACCCAGTAAATGACAAATAAAAGTAGGGGAAAAAGTTTTAAAATAACGACCTAATGACGCAGAAAATGCCACCATTCTGATAATGATAAGTAATAAATTAGGTAACCAAATGTACTTAGACGCTAGCCAAGATGCTGCAATCGTATACGATAATAATAATATATAATATATAATTATAATAATAGACTTCCTTTGTGCTCGACCCGGGAATCGAACCTTGATTTTTTGAAAAATAAAATTTTATGATTTTCCTTTGGATATCGGTTGTGTAGCTCTTAAATAGTAAATGCTACTAAGAAACATAATATGTAAAACTAATAAAATGCATTGTTTTCTAACAATGATGTTTTATTTTTCAATACTTCAGTGCCGCCGCCGGCAGTTTGAATTTGTAAGGAGAAGTTCCAAACTATGAGAGATAGCGAAATCTGTTCGTAGGAATCATGGCTTCTGTTTTAGATTTAATAATAATAGCATTTTTTTTTACATTTTTCAAACATAACCGGGAATCGAACCTGGTCAAAGTCTTGTAAACAATGTCAAATCAGCAAGATTTTTCGTTTGCCTGTATATGGCAGTCTCTGCCGTGTCACGTAACCTTCGTCATTACGAAAATAAAGCCTTTTAACTTTCAATTACTTAAGTACTATAATCACAGATCTAATAGCCAATCATTAACAGAACACAATATATCATCGCTCAGAAGTACAGTGATTTGCCATAATGGTTTCAACCATGATCATGACAGTGGGTAGGTATGTAGGATGTTTTTTTGTTTGATGTTTACTTAGGTCAAATATAAATTGGATATTGCCAAGGAAATCAATAAATATAGATTAATGAGCTTATTGTGAAAACACAAATCAAATTATTTATTAACAGAAAAATTTGATTTGTGCTTTTATTTTTTTTCCAGTAGTCATATACTTAATACTATATAAATTATACATATTGGATGTCATAGACCAAAGTATGACATCCAATATTTATGATATAAATTATATTTGACCTAAATAAGCACCCCTCAAATTTAAAGCAAAAAAAAGAAAACATCTTGTATACCTAACTACTTGTAACCTATCCATAGTCATGATCATGATTGAAACCATTATGGCAAATCACTGTACTTCAAGGCGATGATATAATATATTACATAATATTGTGTCATCGAACTTCAAAATCCTCAAAATTTGAGGATTTATTTCTGTCACTTTATCACACCTTTGTTGGGACAGAGAAATATCCTCGATATAAAGGGTGGCCCTTTAAATCGGTCAGTATTGCGAAGTCTGAAACTATAAGACATACGAAGATCTGTGAAGGAACCGAGTCATCGATTTCAATAATAAGGAAAACTGCGTGGATGAATATGAAATAAAATAGGTAAAAAAAGTTTTAAGTTAAACGGTTTTTATTGCACCAAAAACTAGAAAATAAAAATTTGTTGTAACTAAACGTAGATGCTACTTTTTGTAGATTAGTCACGTGAAACTATTATCACTGTAGTCTTCCCAAGTCGGATGCTGAAATCCACGTTTAGCCTCTATTTCAGTGGATTAAGCGTATCCTAATCGGAAACTTTAACCAAACTGAAATAAAAACGTGGGGCGTACGCAATTGTGATTAAGTCATTATAGTTATTTAAGAACACACATAGAAATCAAGACAGCGATAGAGTTATAAATTTTGTTCTGGCCTTGATAAAAGTTATTGACCTCTGTAGAAGTGTTGGAACAAATGAATGATTCTTTGCAAAATTAAAGCTACAATTACATATTTTGAACTTGTATGTTTCTTCATAATAACGCCCCACGTTTTTATTTTAGTTTGGTAAAATTTTCCGATTAGGATACGCTTAATCCACTGACATAGAGGCTAAACGTGGATTTCAGCATCCGACTTGGGAAGACTACAGTACAGTGATAATAGTTGCACGTGACTAATCTACAAAAAGTAGCATCTACGTTTAGTTACAACAAATTTTTATTTTCTAGTCTTTGGTGCAATAAAAACCGTTTAACTTAAAACTTTTTTTACCTATTTTATTTTCAAGTTTTTAGTGCAACTTATTCTAGATCAAAGGATGTTGTTTTTGTAATATGCAATAAAATTAGGGATGCTAGCGTTTAACTCTCGCGCTTTAATCACGACACAAACATGTGTAAGCGTAATGGACAAAATTTTATGTGTAACGAGAGTGGAATCGCTGCTGAATAGATATTTTTTGAAATCCGACACTAAAAAAATGTCAACTTGAATGCCCGAAGTGTCTCAACTGGACGTGTTATTCACACAATACCTTAGATAAAAGAGATGTGACATTAAGGAATATATCAATAAATTTGGTTTATTGAGAAAATCAAGTTTAAAGCGAGGCCCGACGGCTCGCCCTACGCTATCCGATCCACTTACGCTGTCACCCTATCAGCTGGAGGGCCGCAGGCCCGACGGCTCACCCTACGCGATCCACTCACGCTGTCACTCTATCAGCTGGAGGGCCGCAGGCCCGACGGCTCACCCTACGCGATCCACTCACGCTGTCACTCTATCAGCTGGAGGGCCGAAGGCCCAACAGCTCGCCCTACGCAATCAACTCACGCTGTCACTCTATCAGCTGGAGGGCCGAAGGCCCAACGGCTCGCCCTACGCTATCCGATCCACTCACGCTGTCACCCTATCAGCTGGAGGGCCGCAGGCCCGACGGCTCACCCTACGCGATCCACTCACGCTGTCACTCTATTAGCTGGAGGGCCGCAGGCCCGACGGCTCGCCCTACGCGGTCCAATTACGCTGTCACTCGATAGAGCTGTCAAGCTGATAAGCTACGCAATCCACACACGCTGTCAGTATATCGGCCAGAGGGCCGAATTCCCGACGGCTCGCCCTACGCGATCCACTCACGCTGTCACTCTATCAGCTGGAGGGCCGAAGGTCCGACGGGTCGCCCTACGCTACGTGATCCACTCACGCTGTCACACTGTCAGCTGGAGGGCCGCAGGCCCGACGGCTCGCCCTACGCGAACCACTCACGCTGTCACTCTATCAGCTGGAGGGCCGCAGGCCCAACGGCTCGCCCTACGCGCTCCACTCACGCTGTCACTCTATCAGCTGGAGGGCCGCAGGCCCAACAGCTCACCCTACGCGATCCACTCACGTTGTCACTCTATCAGCTGGAGGGCCGCAGGCCCAACGGCTCGCCCTACGCGGTCCATTCACGCTGTCACTCTATCAGCTGGAGGGCCGCAGGCCCGACGGGTCACCCTACGCTACGCGATCCACTCACGCTGTCACTCTATCAGCTGGAGGGCCGCAGGCCCGACGGTTCGCCCTACGCGCTCCACTCACGCTGTCACTCTATCAGCTGGAGGGCCGCAGGCCCGACGGGTCACCCTACGCTACGCGATCCACTCACGCTGTCACTCTATCAGCTGGAGGGCCGCAGGCCCAACGGCTCGCCCTACGCGGTCCACTCACGTTGTCACTCCATCAGCTGGAGGGCCGCAGGCCCGACTGGTCACCCTAAGCTACGCGATCCACTCACGCTGTCACTCTATCAGCTGGAGGCCGCAGGCCCGACGGCTCGCCCTACGCGAACCACTCACGCTGTCACTCTATCAGCTGGAGGGCCGCAGGCCCAACGGCTCGCCCTACGCGCTCCACTCACGCTGTCACTCTATCAGCTGGAGGGCCGCAGGCCCGACAGCTCACCCTACGCGATCCACTCACGTTGTCACTCTATCAGCTGGAGGGCCGCAGGCCCAACGGCTCGCCCTACGCGGTCCATTCACGCTGTCACTCTATCAGCTGGAGGGCCGCAGGCCCGACGGGTCACCCTACGCTACGCGATCCACTCACGCTGTCACTCTATCAGCTGGAGGGCCGCAGGCCCGACGGTTCGCCCTACGCGCTCAACTCACGCTGTCACTCTATCAGCTGGAGGGCCGCAGGCCCGACGGGTCACCCTACGCTACGCGATCCACTCACGCTGTCACTCTATCAGCTGGAGGGCCGAAGGCCCGACGGCTCGCTCTACGCAATCCACTCACGCTGTCACTCTATCAGCTGGAGGGCCGAAGGTCCGACGGGTCGCCCTACGCTACGCGATCCACTCACGCTGGTACACTATCAGCTGGAGGGCCGCAGGTCCGACGGCTCGCCCCACGCGGTGCACTCACGCTATCACTCTATCAGCTGAAGGGCCGCAGGCCCGACAGCTCACCCTACGCGATCCACTCACGCTGTCACTCTATCAGCTGGAGGGCCGCAGGCCCAACGGCTCGCCCTACGCGGTCCACTCACGTTGTCACTCCATCAGCTGGAGGGCCGCAGGCCCGACTGGTCACCCTAAGCTACGCGATCCACTCACGCTGTCACTCTATCAGCTGGAGGGCGCAGGCCCGACGGGTCGCCCTACGCTACGCGATCCACTCACGCTGTCACTCTATCAGCTGGAAGGCCGCAGGCCCGACGGCTCGCCCTACGCTACGCGCTCCACTCACGCTGTCACTCTATCAGCTGGAGGGCCGCAGGCCCGACGGGTCGCCCTACGCTACGCGATCCACTCACGCCGTCAGCCTATCAGCCGGAGGGCCGCAGGCCCGACATGGCTGGCAGTGACACGTGTCTCAGCAGCATCAGGTTTGAGGAGTTGGAAGTCAGCATTAAATCCGTCTGTATCTAGTATGTGGGCTATGGTTCTCGGGGGACCGAGACGGAGAGACTGGAGGGCGAGGGCGGACACCCGGATCGAGGTGCAAGGAGAAGTCGTCGAGGTCGGGGCCCACATTAAATACTTGGGGCTCGTCCTAGACAGAAAGTGGAACTTTGAGGAGCACTTTACGAGACTAGCTCCCCGTCTCGTGGGTGCCGCCTCGGCACTGGGACGACTGCTGCCAAATCTGGGTGGCCCGAATGCTCCATGCAGGCGTCTGTACGCGGGGGTGGTAAGAAGCATGGCGCTGTACGGAGCCCCAATATGGGCCAGCAGCTTAACAGAACGCACGAAACGCCTGCTCCGTCGCCCGCAGAGGGTGGTGGCTCAGAGGATGGCGAGGGCGTACCGCACCACCTCTCACGCCGCTGTATGCCTCCTCGCCGGTACCCCACCTTGGGAGCTCGATGCAACGGTGCTAGCAGAGCGGTACCAATG
The DNA here is from genome assembly GCA_025490895.1 of Thaumatotibia leucotreta. Classification (NCBI taxonomy): domain Eukaryota; kingdom Metazoa; phylum Arthropoda; class Insecta; order Lepidoptera; family Tortricidae; genus Thaumatotibia; species Thaumatotibia leucotreta. Next base: position 5,315 of record JALPQI010019733.1, on the reverse strand, counting down.
GAAAGCGGAGGCGAGAAGAAGGGACGAGCCCCCTGACCCTGAAGAAGGCGAGAGGCTGACACGGGCTGCTGCGGAGCGCCTGCGCCAGCAATGGAGTGACGCTTTGGAACATAGCCGCTATGGCGTGAGAACCATAGGGGCTATTCTTCCAAAGCTGAATGAATGGATGGATAGGAAGAAAGGAGCCCTAACATTCAGGCTCACACAAATAATGTCTGGACACGGGTGCTTCGGACACTATTTGAAAATGATCGGAAGAGAGCCTGGCCCCGAATGCCTGGAGTGTGGAGCGGCAGATGACACGGCCCAGCACACGCTGGAAGTGTGCAGCCGCTGGGATGTGCAGAGGGCGGCTCTCGTAGCCGTGACAGGCGTAGTGGATCTCTCGCTGAACACCATCGTGGCATCGATGCTGAGCAGTGAGAGAAACTGGGCAGCGGTGACCTCCTTTTGTGAACAAGTCATGTCACAAAAGGAGGCGGCGGAGAGGGCGCGCGAAGCAGCTGCTGACGCGCCGCCTTGTCGACGCAGGCGGCAGGGTCGAAGGCGGAGAGCATTCGTCCGCATCGACCCCTAGTGTGGCCAGCGGGTACGGGACCCGCATTGCACGGCCCCACCAAGTTGTCGGAGGGCAAAGGTCAAGCGTTCTGACCTCCCCCTCCCTTGTGCGGGTGTTCCGGTCCTAACCGGGACCGCCGGAGGGTGTCATGGTGAAATGCTCTGCGACCCCATGGCATCCTCGTTAACGGCCTCGAGGATTGAACGCCGGAGTGGAATTAGTGGGTAGGGCATCTCCCCCCCTTCTCGCGATGAGAAGGGCCCGGGAATGCGAGCCCCACACACCCCCCCATATTCCCGTATCTTGGGGGGACGGTGCGTAAAAGCATTACCACTCCGTCAAAAAAAAAAAAAAAAAAAAAAAAAAAAAAAAAAAAAAAAAAAAAAAAAAAAAAAAAAAAAAAAAAAAAAAAAAAAAAGGCAGTAACACTGGAGTATCAGATCTGAGGAGTTGGACGTTAGTATTAAATTCGCATGTTTGTACTTAATATCTAAAGAACTTCTTTAAAATCAAGAAATCGTTAAAAGATAATCCTTGTGGTTATTGTGCGCAGTACTGCAGCATCAGGAGTGAGGAGTTGGAAGTCAAGATCAGGCTGTTAGTATTTGATTATGCCAAACATGCTATACTTTCATTTTCACGCGTCTAACACTCTCGGTTAAGGTAAGCAGTACGTCTGCAGCATCAGGCTTTGAGGATACAAGGATACAAATATTATAATATTGCATTGTCATGGGGACTTGACACGAGTTCCAAATTTCATTAATTTTGGTGCAGTAGAAGTGGTCGAAAAATTGATCACAAGATTTGAAGCATCGACGACAGTTGATACGCGGTGAAGTTAATAAAAACCGTTTAAAAAAAAACTATTTTTCTTAAGATTTACATAAATTTAAGTATACGTGAAAACAATTAATTCCATTCATTTTAAACATCATGTTTCAGAGACATTTACTGCTTAAAACCTCTACAAACGATATCTGAATAGAAATAGTGTAATTTTATTTTTTCAAAACAACCAGGTTCGATTCTCTAGTTAGTTTTTTTTAATGCAGTTTTTCTTTTTATCAAAATCGGTGACATGGTTCCTAAGAACAAATCTTCGTATGTCTTATAGTTTCAGACTTTCCGATGAATGGGCCCTCCTGTATACGGATTTTGAAGTTAGCGGAAATAGGCCTGTTTTTACTCAATAAATAAGCTTAGCTTCTTTAATTAAGTAGATAAACGTCAGGAAATAGAAGGATTGGAAATAAAAAACATCATAATTATTGCAACTCAAAAACCAAACCGCTTAAATATATTAACTTAAAATTTATAAAAGGTGACGTGTTACAAATCCAAAGAATCGTAAGTTTTGATGTGTTAAAAAGTAAAAATGCATTGTATCATATATAACAAAATAAAGATATAAATAAATAAGTGCTTTCGTTGTCGGAACCAATAACCATTAGCAATCTACGTTTGGGATAAAACTCATTAACCTCCTTAATCACAAACGTCTCTTAACTTAGCAAACCGCTAAGATAGGAGACTTATTAACATGTCTATAAGGGACAAATAATACTTCGCGGCTTGTTACAGACGTAGTGCAAAATCTTCGGCTTTTCACGGAAACGTCCGAGTTTTTATTGCTGTCACAGTCAACTTCAATATTCGCACTGAAGGTAATTGAGACAGACAGGTTAATTCGTACGTTTCCGTGAAAACACGAAGGAAAATTTTGCACTACTCCCCTTATTCATAAACGTCTGCTAACTTAACAAACCGCTAAGTATTGTTTGTCTCTTTTGCTCTTATGGACTCATTGTTAAGAGCGAAAGGGACAAATAAATATTAGCGGCTTGTTAAGTTAGCAGACGTTTATGAATAAGGGGGTACATCTGTAAGTTAGAGCGGCCGTACACCTGTGAGTTCTTATGTAAGTTATAGGGACGGAGCTATACTATAGGAATGAGAGGTAACTATCTCATTCCTTAGTATAGCCCCGTCCCTATAACTTACATAAGAACTTACAGGGTGCTTAGACAAGTTGCCAATCGCTAGCGCTTAATCGTCAATCGTAAACGAAAGGCAGCTAACTGTCATTGTCGCACTAATATGAAAGAGTGACAGTGAGGGAAAACTGCGATACGCTACTAAGCGTTAGCGACTGGCAACTTGGCTAAGCATCCAGGTGTACGGCTGGCCTTAGGAGTCGTTTATGAATAAGGAGGTATATCTTTGCTTTTCAATACAGCCATGTAGTCTTAAGCCTTAATTGTTATCATAATTGAACGATGGATTGTCGCCTTCAACATCATAATTTCCCACCCTGTCCCCTCCATTGTTGACATCTTCCTCCCCTTTGTCACCATAATGTTGCGCATTGTCATCCGTGTCTCTTCCAGCTTCACTCCCGCGTCTCTCTCCCTCGTTCTCGTAGTATTCCCCGTTGCTGTCCTGCTCTTGCTGGCTGTAGTGGTCTTCGCTGGTTTGTTGTGCTGTTTCTGTAAATTGATGGTCTTGCGTTTATTTAAGTCTATGTATCTTATTATGGGAATTCTTACATACGGATATTTGACTCTAAACCAATTTTTACAAGGTAATTGAAAATAAATGTAATTAATATTTAAAGTATTCAAGAAAATAAAAAGAAGCATTACGCAAAAAGCTTAAAACTAAAATGTAATGTTTCTTAACCTTTATTTGGAAATAAAATATTTGTATTTGTATTTTGTAGCTAATTTTGAAAATGTTAATTTCGTTTTTTTATTGTAATTATATTTATTTACATGTGTTTTATAACATTAAAGTATTTGAATTTGAATTCGTTATCTCCCATTGTTACGTATAATCGACATTTTCATAAGAAATCATCCTATCGTTTGCTGTTTCTGTACTATACACGGTGTTTCTTGAGTCACTTAATAACCTCGAAGATAACGTATTAATAATAATAAGTCATATTGAGCAACTTATAGCAAAATTGAAAATCGGTTCACGATTCTTGGAAATATCGAGTAACATAAATACAAAAAAAAGAACAGTGCGTAAACGATGTTCAGTATAATGACATACATATATACAGGGCCACAAATACCTGTATCTTCCTTGTCATCGTTATAGCGGTCTTCAGTGTTTTCGCTGTTCGTTTCTTGTTGCTTCTCTTGATATTTCTTTTCATCCTCATATCTGTCTTGGTTGTTCTCTTCGTTCTTTTCTCTGTTATTATAAAATACGTTTAATTGAAACATAAGATTTATAATGATACGTATTTACTAACAAAATAGTTATTTATGGGGCTGGTGCATAATGAGAGGCATTACACAGTTCACACTAGTACGGTTTTATGAAACGATCCGCGGTGAGTTTCATAATAGCATCACACCACATGAGAGTGATAATGCCCAAATTATGCACAGTCGTATACCTAACCTAACTATAACAGCAAAAAATGCAGCTCTCGTATGCCACCTCCTTAAAAATAAAACACCTGTGGCATAATATCGTCTGAAATTCCAGTAAAAAATCGGTTGTCGATATAATAATAAAACTTTTTCTATTACACAATCAATGTATACAGTGTATGCCATAAAATATCAAATGTCAGACGACTATTTAACAGATTATAATGCTGGAGTGGATAACCTAGATTTCATATCCCAAACTGAAATTTGCATGAAAGTCAAACAATTACTAGGAGGGCATTAGATGCAGGCTCACCTGTCCTTCTCTCCCTTCTCATAGTCGCTCTCCCCTCTGTCCCCATACTTCACCCCCTCCTGGTTCCAGTAGTCGCCCTCGTCGTCAGCTCTGTCCTGCAGCTCTTGACTGCCCTCGGCGGAGTAGTCAGGGAATTCCACCTCCATCTTATCTGGAGACCTGGTGAGGCGATACGCCTGCACGTTGAATACTGTTGGGAACACGGTTTAGATCAAGATTTCTCGATAGTTTTCGTGAGCCCTTTGGAGGATTGAAATATGTTGCGATTTCCTTCAAGAATTTCCCTCCTTGGTCCAAACTTCTTCATAAGAATGTATTGAAGCCATATTTCATTTGAACAGCTCTTTTGTATGCCTATTTGCTATATGTGTTACACAATTATTCCTAATCAGTATGCTTAGCACATGATTAGTATGGCAGTATGTCGCTGCGAGATAGATTTTCCATCTTTTACTAACTATTTGAATGAAAGAGGGATGGATACACTATCTCGCGGCGACATATTGTCGCTTTAATCCTGTGCTAAGCCTACAGGTTGAAGTCACTTTTTGACAACGGAACTTTTCTTGGCCTTGGAATGAAATTGAAAATATTTTAACGTTCTCTAATTCTCTCAAAAGTACTAATTTAAATCTCTTAAAAATACTAGAACGGAGAATACAAGGAAAAAGCTTATACCTATAATATAACCTAAAAAAATAGACTATAGGTACAAACTTATTACTTACCGCCAATGCAGAGGAGCAGGGCGAAACAAATTCTTGCTGAAGCCATTTCAGGAATTCATAACAATACTCCCTAACATCTACGTTTTATACTTTTCGGCTCCTTTGAACTCCGCCGCTATTATTACGAAATAACATAAATGCTGGTCTGGGTGATAGCTGACACGCAAGTTAGAAGTATCTACCTACTTATATGGAAATTTTTAATTGCTTCTTAACATATTTTGAAAGGAATATTATGCTTATTTTAGTACCTACCCTTTCTACTTTTTGGTATACTTAACTATACTTAGTGTGGCTGTGTGAACCCAACTCTGTTAAATAAG
>JALPQI010019732.1:0-29551 GCA_025490895.1 Thaumatotibia leucotreta | reverse complement strand
ATTAAATAACTGAGAGCCTGCCGGGAACTACGAAAATCATAAATTTCGCTGTCGTTCTGATGATGATATCTTCATTGGACTGGCAGATGTCTCTGACGAACGAAATTCAAGGTTTTTGAAGTTCGCGGTAGGTTTACCTAGTGATTTGGTCTGAAATACCAACAGGAAAAAAAAATGTTTGGTAAACCAAATAAAAATTAAATGTCAATAATTACCATTCGCTTAACAAAATACATACGAATATAACGGCCTGTTTTAAAATACCGGATAAATATGTTCGTCCGATAAAATTATCAGTTCACTGTCATTTTGCCTGGACAAGTAAAAGAAAAGGTCATCTAACATTTATCTGACAGATATATTTTATTCGGGGACCTTAATACTTGGAGGATTCAGTAACCTTAATATTTTGAGTTGGTAGTTCATGGTCGTAGGCTGTTTCTACAGAGTATTCATATCTATTTTCGGCAGAAAACCTTCCGGGCTTACTCGGCTAAACCGTGTAACGAGAACTTGAAAACCTCATTAGTTCTAGCAGTCGGTGTTTGTGTTTCGCTGGTAATTGTTATTTGCATCGTTTTAACATTAAGTTTATACCCAAAACAAGAGAAATTTTGATGCTTGCGGGCGTTTTACATCTATAGACCGCAGTACCTATTGACCCAATGAGGCCTAATCTAAGTGACACAACTGTGATGGAGCGAGATCAGGAGATAGTTTTGCTCCTCTTTTTTGGATTAGCATTGGGCCAAATCCGATCAAATATCTTTGTTTTGCATTAAATATGGTATACAATATGGAGTGAATATATTAAAATATGCATACTTTACTAGCAGCTGGCATGCAAAACACCAACGTCACAATACCAATCCAATGTGTACTGTGACGTTAAGAATAGTGGAAATGGTGATCCAAAAAGTCGAATCATGAGTGCTGCGAATATTTCAAGGTTGTTCTCATAAAGGCCAAGCCACACCGGATCCATGTGCGTGTGCGTGGCGTGCGCGTTGTAGCTATGTAACTATCATATTAGATGACATACCGCTTGCGTGGGTTAATCAGCGAGAAGTGATTGAAACAGAACATACTCGTACTATGCACTGTCTATTATTTATAATCTGCTCCGTGTTCTATTCTACTTTAACGACTTTAAATATCCTATTACTTATTAAAGATGAATTCATGGTTTAGTTTTGAATTAATGAAAGTTTTAGTTGCAAGTTGAAATTAGACTCGCTAAGATTCAAATTACTTATTTTCGGTCTGTGGTGTGTAGTGTCACTGGTGTAGGGTTAGTATAAGAAATAGAAGTTATTTAATATTTTTTATTTGTGTATCACGATTTTCTCTCTTCCAATTATCGAAACTCAATCAGATACACTTACATTTATTAATCATCCTGACGTTTCAGGCGTGACGGTCGTGGTCGTTAGTGGACTGTTAAAATATGTGCATCACGAATTGGAAATTGTTTGTGGATTTTTTGATCGTTTGACTTTGATCTCTTCTAACTAATGTCAAGGAGATACTTAAAAAATCTCTTAAGTTTCTTTGTCCCTCTATTGCTCGCTGGTTTTAAAGAAAAGCCTTTCCGAGCCGTTACGATGAAAAGATATGAACTAACGGCCCACCCATTTGTAATAGTCAGTAAGCAAATATTGAACGACCGTCGGTGACGACCGGGATAAAGTCTGCACCCCGTTTAAAGACCCCGCCCCTAACCGCAGGGGTGCAGCATCCCTATTGCGAACTCACATCCTCTCCAGTCCATGTGGTCCTGGTAGTTTTATTGCATATTCATCGCAGATTTGCTTTTCGCAAACCTTTGCAGCTTTGAAATCTGTGCCTTTCGTCCGACCCCTAGTAGTGAATAAAGTAGTACTTTGTCTTATACAGGCGCTAGGCGTTTCAAAATTTAATCGCACTAAATTTATCGCTCGAAACTTTATTGCAAATTATATGTGAAATCCAAAATTGTGTTTTTGGGATTTGCACCGCAAAGTTATTAAAACCTAATAAATTAACGTTAATTCCTATCTGTCAAATCAAGGCCGTCAATTTGGAATGCATTTAGCAATATTAGATGGATTATAAGTATTATAACAAAATCTTCCTTCAAGATACCTAATTAATGTCTTTGACCTGCTCATAAAAATCGATGGCCCTGTTCCTTTTTCAAAAGTGTCTGAGAGTGAGCACAAAATCGAGCTCGCTACACTTCCTGCGCTTTTCTGTGGTCCTAATGGATGTGTGAATTCATAATGTTCTCAGGGGACTAGGCGCCATTCATTCATTCACTTTGTTCTTTATTGTGCTTTACGAGCTTTAATCATTTTTCTCGCTGATATTTTGCTGTCCACCAAGCAATTCGCAATTCATATTTAATCTAAAACAAAAGGGTTAAATCTTCTAATCGTGTTACTAGGGCACCATGGGTAGACAAAAGTTAAACTTAGCGTGACGATGTGTGCGTAGTAAGGGATCGAAATGCACCCTCACAGATATAGGCCGCTCCTTTTTGATAAACCGTGGTTAAAGCGATTGAATCCAATTTACACCAGCCATATATATGTACTTTGGTAATATTAAACGATTATTTCTAAACCGTGTTGCAGCAAGATAAAGGCGTTGATCAGATTGGAAAGGGTCTAGAAATTCGCGAACACGCCGAAACATGAAAGCTTACGGAGATTTTGTTTTGTAAAGAGATTGTTTATTTTCTTTGTAGCTCATCCATTTCACGGTGGTCGGTACGAATGTTCTGCGTGTTTTTATTCCAGCCATTTTCGCCGGAGCAAGTTAGCGACAGCGGGCTTGTAAACATCACAAAGTGAAAAAGTGCTTAGTTAACATTCGTAAGTAGATTTTCGTTATTTTTGCGGCGTAATAATTTTCCTTATTTTTTGGAATAATGAAGGTTTTTTTACATTATATTATGTCACGCGAAAATTTGTTGTTAGAGGCGATACTTGCATATTTTAGTGTTGAGGTGATTATCGATCGAGGATATTATAGATATCGAAGAATGAATTACGACTATGTATCGTAGGGTTTTCTGATACGGTAACATGATTAAAAACAGTTTTCTCGATATTATTTTTCAAAATCCGGTCTTCTGTACCTATCACTAAAATTGAGCTCACTTAAAATAACGGAATATGACCATGATTTTACAAACATGATGAATGGCTGTTTTGTATGAGCCCGATCGCTTCAAGGCTTACCCTGCATAGAAAAATATTTTTTTTCACAACAAATAAGTTTTACTACTACTGTTTCTGATCAGATCATAATACATATTATGATAGTGGATGGGTTCTTAAACGTATCATCACTATTTTCGTTACACCCTGTACAGATGTAGTGCATAATTTTTTGTCTTAATTTTCTCACAGAAACGCCCGGGTTTATATTTCTGTCTCCATTAGCTTCAGTGCATTGGATACTGAAGTTCATTGTGACAGCAATATTGAATTCGGAAGTTTCCGTTAAAAGCCGAAGAAAAAGGATTATGCACTACATCTGTAGTTGTAAATATGGGCTACGTAGTAATGTTTTCGGAGGTATATTTCACCCTCTCACTACGTGGCACTACAATTTGTCATTGTTGTCTTGTCTGCGCTATTTTACGGCCTCTTTCCGCTCGGAGCTAAATGCCGCATGGAATGAGTTGACCGAGCGCTTTCAGCTATTCGCAGTTTTTCCTCTTCCAGATTTAATCTGAAGATTCTAGGCTTACCGTTAAATTCGAAATTCGTAAACGAGCATTGGTCTCTGTCACGTCAACAAAGGCGTCATTAGTGTGACAGAGAGGCTCGAAATTGACGAATTTCGAAGTTCTTAGTAGGCTGGCTGGCAGAGATCTGTGCCTTACTAAATCTTACCTACCCTGTTAACCTTGGAAAACCTTTGAAGAAGCAATATTTATTTTAGGGATTTATTTATCTCGAAAGTATAAAGATTTCGATGGAATGTTCTACGTAGAACAAAACGAAGTTTCTTTTTATTATCTCTGGGAAAACGATTCTTGTGAGATTTGCTAGTTACATATTATTCCATATTATAATGATTAAGAGGTACTTAGCAGATTTTATGTAAATGTAATCGTAATCGCTTTCTTCTTCAAAGCGGGGAAATACAGATATCAGCTTAGTGAACTGCAACTGCAAAATAAATAGTATTTAATGAGAAATAGATACGGTAATGTTAACGAGACGGAGATAATGTTTTATACAGGGATATTCATTTCGGACTAGCCTGCATATTGTAGTTTAATACACCGTGTTTTAATTGATTTCCGTTAAATTAAAGGGAAGCTTATTTAGGTCAAAATTAATAAATTTCTCTAAGAAACTAGTGTCTTAACTCTTACTGTTATTGAGTTATAAAAAAAATAAGTTTAATGACTGAACAAGTGTATTGCAACCTTTATTACATCCTAATGTTACTTATTTTGACGTGTGCCGTCAGTCACCTGAGATCTTGAAGGTTCTCTCACACTTACCATTGCAATGATTATGTATGAAAACGAAAAAAAAAATTAAAACACCCTGTATTGTTTTTAATTATTTATTCTTCTTAATCGTAAAATTCAACAAAACCTAATCCAAAAACACAAAGATACGAGTATGGCACTGCATTCGTCGCGGCTGCGGTTGTCCCGAGGGTTGCGCGGGCGACCATTCGTTGTAATTATAAAGCCCATTTCGCCCGAACGAACTCTTGTGGTGATCTGCATGCCTGGTACATCGGAGGAGTTGTGTGACGACTAGTCATATTAAAATGGCGGCGTTTATTTATTTACTGGTGAAAGTTGCGTGTGGTCTGAATTTTTTACATATTTTGAAATTGGTTTTCTAAACCGTCATTGGAGTTAAGGCGAGGTAAGCGTAGAATTCCCGTTTGTTTTTTTCAGTTTTCTCAATAATACTACTTCCTTATGAAGTAAAACTTATATATGTTACATTTGAGAACTTGATCTATCGCGCATTGATTAGTATTACGTATTTAAACAAACTTCGCCCTATAAAAAACGATCCCAAACATAGGTCTAATCTCTGCATGAAAACTCATTTTGCTAAGAAACTACATAACTTTACCAAGAAAAAAATATATCAGAAGAAACGTCAAAGTCTGTGTCAACGATTAACAAGAAGAAATCATTAATATTGTAAGAATTATATTTCATCTTACAAAATATGTGAAATTATTCTCCCGGATCGCTCCTGCTGTCATCTTTCAGTCCCAATCGGGACCTGTTGGAGGGAGGACGTACGTCAATTTTGCGCACCGCTGTCGTCAACCAAACTATCTTTAAGATGGGTGTGATAACACATAAAAAAATGTTATCATCACTGGGGCTTCGGAGACTGAATAAACATAAGTGGTGAGTGACTAAATTAATAGAATTATGTTATTCAATATATTAAACCAAAACAATAACAAACATATTACACAGTATAGATAAAAACAGTAGGATGACTACTGGTGTTAAGACCATGACACATTTTGACATGACGAAAATAGTGAAATAATTAAGAATGGTACCTACTCGTATCTATTAAAAATAGGATTTCATATCCATAATAGTTCGGTATCATCCAATAAAATTTTAAAAACACAATTTATTTTGGAATTCGAATTATTTTATGAAATGTTTTGCAAGCAGTCGCAGTTTATTATTACTATATTGATTTAAACTTTCACGACTATCACTCATATTTTAAATACAAACGGGTCCTAATCGCGTAAACTTACGTTTAATTATATCCTGACGTTACACCCGTGGTCGCAGGCAGACATGAGTATCAATAAAATACTACTAATAATATACTATCAATTAAAAAAAATATGGAAAATAATGCGAATTGTTACGAAACATACCGAGAATTAGTACATTTCGATTCAAGTGCGAAAAAAATTAAGTACTAAAGGAATGGAGATAAATTAAAGCACGACCGAAGGGAGTGCTTTAAATCGACACGAGTTACGAATTTCGTTTCCGCACGTGTATCGTACGACGTTTTTTAGTACATATGGCCCTCCGAAGATTTCGACCTGACGTAAAATGACCCACTTCTCGCACAAGGGCGTAAAAATGCGCAATCTGTACTGAGAAATAAGCTTTTCATAAAAAAAATGAATGGAAAAATATACGAATGACTAAAGTTGCTATAGGGAATGGCGCCCACTATGTTACATTTGCATGAAGGGTAAATTAATAAAAAATTAAATAAATTGAAAATTTTACTTGATAAATGTGATCTATTATCTATACCAATGATATGGTACATATTTATTGTAACGGTAAAAAAGTAACCCTGTATAATAACACAGATAAATTTGACCATGTACAGTGATCGTACTAATAATGTGGATGGCGTTAAATCACCTATAGAATGCTTTCAAAAAATATTTTTACTATTACTATTTTTACTAAAACGAAAGTGTCATTTGAAATAAGTAAGTTGAGTACATAATGCCGTTCTTTTACTAATGTTTTAAAATACACAATTGAATGTCGAATTTACAAGAATATTGTTATAATTTACCCTTTTTGGAGATACGTGACAAAAACATGTACGTGCTGTGATCAAAACATACTAAACATAGAACCAACATTCAAATGCATTTTGGAGATAACACAATATATCAGAAATATAGAGCCAAAGAAAACGCAAATAGTATTAAAGACTGTATCGTTTATTATAAATACAAGTTTAACCTGGTCTAACGGTTTAACTTTCCATGGTACTATTTTAAGAAGCAATAGGTCAAGATGCTACCCGAGTATATTATCTAAACGGAGTCTTCATGATTCCCCAATCAGGCATACACAAATAAAATGTGGTGGATTTTATGTTTTACATAAAATCTAATTTTTACACAACGTTTTAGATGCCCTTCACTTTCTTATGCGTGCGAGAACAGCGAAGCAGCTATAAGAATCAGCCATACATAAAATCCTTAATGAAACACCATGGGCTTGATCCATAGTTAGAACAGGTAGATATAAATGCTCCATGACAGTTATATTAGATGTCAAAGTCAAAATACACGTAAGCTACATACCATATTCTCTTTAAAGTATCCTTTCACAAATTCAGGTCATTTTTTGGGCAATATAAGAGCTATGGCAATATCTAAATGTTTGACATTACGAAGCACATGAAAGCGTGTCTTTCAAAGTACGATTTTTTCTGTCTGTGATGTCGTCTTTTTCGCAAAACGTAAATTTTCTTGTAATAAATACTTGTCCGAAATATTTTTTTATTACTCAGGAGATCAGGATTTTGGATTGGGTTAGTTGTGTCTAATCCAGATGGTTTACGTCGAGTTTCTAGGATGAAATGTGTACCTTATTAAAGCAGTAATTAGACACATGTATATTTTTATATAAACATGTAATATAAAAAATTATGGCCAAGTAAAGTCGTATTTATAATAAATGATACACCCTTTAATATAGGCCTCACAAATTTTATGATAGCAGCAAGTATACCCTGGGTGTAACTACAAAATACAATCAATGCATCTTTCATCAATACATCTTTCATCCTGTATAAATGTAATGGATTTACTCGCGATTATTATATTACTTTGTGAAATATGCAGCACGGAAGCTTAAATAAAAGCATTATCCTATAATGTAAAATTAGGTACGTTATTTTTGCGTCATCTGCATGATTAGATCGACCCCTGATCATCATGTATAATTATATACTTTTTTCGTGGACAGTCCTAATATCAAATTTTTTTTAAATCAGCATGTTTGCATTATTTTTTATGAAATTGTACGCCTTATACGCATTATAGGGCCGCGGATCTATAACGAGTTTCGTATTAAATATTAATGGGATAGTCTCGCATCCGTGTATTTTCTAAATTTACCGTCTACTTTACACATGGCTTGCTAGAGCTTGCCTGATTATAAATTAATCACTTATATTATTATTATGTTACACTATGTCGTTTCGATTCACACTAGTCACATGGTTGTAGTACTGTAAATATTTTCACTATGAGTATTACAGTATCACGTCATCATTGACGGCGACTGTCACGGGTATTAGCGGAGGCTGGATGACTCTTAAAACTAGCGTTGAGAGGTCAAATAATATGGCCTTAAGTTTTATCGTCCATTTAGCCCATATTATTATGCAATAAAGGCTACAGCCGCTACATGACATTTTATTTGCATTTGCACTCTTGCACCGTTATGTTCGCTTGGTATTTCCGTGCGTCGTGTGACGACTCGTTCCTCGCAAATTAGTCGGCCATTTTAAATAGCCATGTTTTTAATGTGTATCGTGGGTTTAACTAAATAATTGATTGATTACTACGACTGCTTAGGGTGGAGGAAGGTGGTGTGTCAGTGTACAGAAGGCTAATGTCACCCATTTTATAAATTACTCCATATATATTCTTAATAATCAAAAGTCATCCTCCAGGGAAACCGAAGGTGGCCAATGAGATGCGCCTGAGTCTCAACTCTCAAATACCACGTGACTATTTGCACCAATATACAATCTTGCCGCGTTCTGTGTCCCTAGTTGGACTGGTTACTCTAATATGGCGAAACAGGTAATTATCATCGTCAGCCATTTTTATAATGGATATTTAATTGAATGCTTCCGTAATAGTGCATTACCTACATGCAATGAAATAAAACAAAAAAATGTACCTATTTAATTTCTTAGAGATATAAGTCCAATACATATCTAAGACTTTGAAACTCATCATCATCATCATCATCATCAGTCAATTGACGTCCACTGCTGGACATAGGCCTCCCCCAGAGAGTTCCACAAAGATCGGTCGTGAGCTGTCCACATCCATTGGACACCCGCAAGCGCAACCAAAGTCAAATATTTACGTCACCGACGTTCCTAATTTTTTTTAAGTTTGACCTGTTTAAGAGATAAACACATTTTTACTTTGAAAAAGCGGTATTACACGACGCGATACGTTGGGTCCAATCAATCGCATGACGACTGAGAATCGCACCGTAGGTATAATTCTCCTTTTTAATTATTAATTTGAGTAGATATTACAAATTATGTAATTTATATAAATACAACTGCAAAATTTAGTCAATGATTTTTTTTTATACAGGGTGTTTTTTATATCATTAGCCATATTACAATATGTGTTGGGTAAAGGCGTAAAAAAATATTTGGTAAAACAAAAATAATCCATTTTTCATTATCCTTTTTGTTATAGATTTTTATTTAAATCCCATTATCTAACAAATGTTTGGTCACTATGATCACTTGCTTACTTTGCGTACTGCCCCACCTAGTATGCGCTCCTAACTGCCAAATCAGATTGGAAAGGGTGTTTGAGTTTGCAACTTTAATTAACCCGCATAAGGTAACTAATTCAATACGTAACAAGTTTCCTACGCGTGGTGGGGAATGGAGGTGGAGCTTAACTTGCAGGTAAAACCCACGAGACAGCATTATCAGTCTATCGCATACAGTACTAATAATGAGGGTATTTTGAGTTGCGCGCCGATCTGAGGGTAGTTTGACTCGAGCGTGTTCACGCAAGCGCACTCCTTCTTTGTTTACAGAGTGCTGTACAAATGGCACATGGCATCTTGCGATCAGCCGAGCCAGCATAATTTGACCTCAAGAACGGAGTAACTTAAATGTTCCGTCATACAAACGCGTACTGGTTTACCTCAGATATCGATTCTAATGCACTCTCTAAGCAAATTGAATTGTTGATGACAACGAGCAGGTACAGGTAGGTATGCGCTTGGGCAGTTTTAATCAAATAACAATCGTGTGTGCATGTAGTTAGGACATTTTATTCATTGTTTAGTGCCGATGGTGGGGTGAGTGACGTCGGCTGATCGGTGCTTGTGATGAACTCCTGATTGGCTAAGACTTGACTACTCAAACCTGCTACCCTTTTGTCTGCCATCGAATCGCACGGATTGAAACAAACTTGCCTAGTGACCACAAATTATGTTTTTTCCGGATAAAAAACGGGAAAAAAAACTAAAAAAAAAGGTCACTTTTTTTTTCAAAAATGTTGTGTACTGGTGATCGCGAATGGCATATCCAAATTTGGCTAACGACATAACAAACACCCTGTATTAATATTACTTACAGATAATTATTGGCTATTTTATGTATATGTGTATTGTGTATTGCTTTCGTGAACAAAGCAGGTTTTAAATAGTTTCATTCAATGGGCGACGGTATAATTGTTTACCAAAAACATTATCCATCTGTTTGTTCGCCTTCTATGAAAAAAAGCTCTGTCTTGTTTTTCTTGGAGGGATGCGCTCGCGACTCACTTGTTTTTATTGTTCAACGAACCACGCCCCAATAAGCTCTTGTAGCGCTCTGCTCGCCTGGTATGTTCGTGCGTTAAAGTATGACGACATATTCATCGATTATCCGCCATATTGATTTATGAATTCTGTTGCACTACACTTAACTGTCTCAATTTCTCTCACACTTTTGTATCTGGGCATTTATTTTGTTAAATGTTTGTTATTTGTATATTAAGGAACTTCATTTTTGTTTTTTCGTTTAATACCCATTCTGCCGTGCAATTCCTAAACCACAGTAACTACCAATTTTCCGATTTTTGGTTTATTGGTGATTTATAATCAGCAAATCAAAACGCATAATCCCAATCGATCGGTTTTTAATTTGGAAAACTGGAACATGGAAATTCGAAACCCCAAAAGCAGTAAGTGACTAGTTTTTCCTGCACAATGCAATATAAAGCGCAGTAAAATGGTCTACGGCTACGGTTTTTGGGCTGATACTGACTAAAACGCAGTACAGGTGTAGATTTTCATGATTTTTAGCATGTAAACTCATAGTATCTCGTTTATAAAGAAACTAATTAAAACACAGTATACAATTTTTATGCTAAAAGTGTTGTACTGCGTTTCCAGTTTCATAAATTAATAAGCATAATTACTAGTTAAGACGCAGTAGGAATAAAATAACGATATTTAAAGTGGTACACTACTGTTCAAATAAGTATCGTATTGCCATCTAAACTGCAGTAACAAGTACATTAATGTACACATTATGCTATATGTTATATTACTTGCAATAGCAATAATACTAGCTAAAGGACAGTAGCACCCCAAGGGGCTGCAGTTTAGGCAGTGTTTTTACGTTATTTGACTATTTTAACTGCATTTAGACGTTTATTTTAAGTGGCAAATTCGAGTTACGAGTAGTTCCATCTCAGACGTTCCTTGAAGAGAGCTTATAGTGATATCGTTAGAACATCCTGTTTAAGGTAGTAAAATAATTCTTGACCTATTTATAATTTAAAACAACCAAGGTCTGTTAATAACCGAATAAAAACTTATAAAGGTATTATTACCTAATTATTAGGTTCTTAAAAGACAAAAAAATAACCTTCTCTTTAGTTTGTACACATTTAATTTTGATATGCAAGTGATGGTTCATAGGCGGCGGTATCATCTTATCAAGCAATGCCTTGCCAACAAATATCATCGTTATGTCATAATATTGTTACATTTTGTTCTTGATTGCGGTACCTCGCCGTAACGTATGAAGTAGATTATACATACATTATGAATTATACGAATACCGCCATACCGGTCAATAATCGAGTATTTAGAAATTTGTATTTACCTGTTTTGGGATTCGATAAGATTGCTACATACTTTTTGGTTTAAGTTTCTTATACGGTAATTCCAGTTGCATTTAACAAATTTCTTTATGTTAGTTTAAATTCAAAGCTAAACATAAAATATGAAAGTAAATTCTTAATTATTTCTTTAATGGATTGCTACATAATATATATACGGTGTTATTAAATTAGTCACGGATATTTAAGGGACTTTAATTAATAATTAACATCAAAACAATTAACTTTCACTAGAAATTTAAAAAATATGAAATATGAAAATAAAAAAAAACATTTACCGAACAAAAAAGAACATTATAATTTAGTTTCTAAATAATAATCCCCTATGTAATATCCTGTCAAGATGTTTGTTTAACACTGTCTGTCATGGCCTTATTAAAGGCCTCCACAAACCGGCCGGCGGTTCTAGAATTATGACTAAAGAGTTTTCATTTATTTATCTTATTAACAGGGTGCTTTAACGAAGCAAATTTGTTTCCTAGTTTTCTCGAAAAGAACATAACAAAACCTATAACGTGTCATACATAAATATACTCCAAGAGCGGAGTACTATTGTAGTAATAGGTCATAATTAATGACAATTTATTATTTTATAGGGTTTTGTATTATACTATACAGTATTGTAAAGACTTTTTGATTTGTAACTGACACGAATACGTAAGAAATTATATTTATTGAAATTAATCGTAGAAGTGCTACGCCATAATCAGTCGTGAGCTTACTCATTGAAATCAATGTAAGGCTAAATATAATGTGCCATTTGCTATGATTACAACCGATACTGGTACCTTAAGTTGATTGTTATTTCATTGCTTAAGAAAATGTGGTGATAAACCTTAATTTTTGTCTATTTTTTGTATTATTGACGACAAATCCCTAAATAAACTGCGTTTTCCAAGTAACTTTTAAATCGTTTTTTATTTCCTTCTGTGTCTCACATTGGCTTGAAACTTGATAAGCGTGTTTGAATTTCTTAATAATAAAGTTATGTTATACTGTTAAAAAGTTTTGTTGTATTTTAATGACTTTATTAAGAAAAACTATATTTTACTGCTGTGAAAGAAGTTCGTAGCACGAAAATTCAATCAAAATACTAGTTAAATTACAGTGTACTAGTCCCTTTTACTGCAGTTTAACCTGTAAAATGCCGCCTATCTCTATAAAGCACGCAAAATTTGCGCAGTAAGTAGTCATTTTACTGTGTCTTAATTAGTAATTGTTATATTTTTCCCTGTTTTTAAAAGCGCAGTACAAACACAGAATTTCGAAAAACACACATATTTAATTTTAGAAAATGCAGAAGTACGTATTTTTTAATTTATCATATTGTATGATTTTAATACTTCATTTTGGATAAAAAAAATTCTCAATAACTATCAAATCTTGGAAAATATATTACTTTAAAACTGTTTTTTGCTATTATCTCAAAATCGACTTTTGTCAGTTACTGTGGTTTAGGAATTGCACGGCAGCATTGTATGGCGACAACAAGCCTAGTGGCTCGTCTGGGAACTGTGCGAAGTTCACGAGCAGCTAAAGGGTAATATTTGATTATGGATCCAGATTTGGAGCTGAAATAGAAACCGGGTCAGACCTTCATTACTTAAAAATTTACGATTTACGAAAAGACTGCGGAAGACCCGTTGAAGGGTCACACATTCTTTTATACACAACTGTGTGGCAGCACGCAACCATAGTTCGATCCATTTTTCCATATCAAAATCATAGCTTAGCTTAGTTGAATACTTTTCCACCAATGCTATGTATAGATAGACCATTCAACATGATTGGTGGATATTAAACACAGTTATATACTCGTAACGTCGCGTAGCACGTAGCACCTAAATATCTCGTGGAAAGGGAACCTACGCTTGCCATCGATTTTTAAAAAAAAATCTGTTTCGTATTGGTATCAAATGAACGTAAGTATCCGTTGCTTAAAAATAGATTTCGATGTCCCCTTCAAAATACGATATCAACAAATTATTCTCGAGAACTGTTAGTTAAAAGATGAATTTTAATTAGAAGGCAAATCTACTTCTTAAATCTGTAATATGTATTCAAAATTAACAACACAAGACCTTTGAAAACCCTGGTACTTAAATATAATCAAACAGCCCAAATACTGTCAGGTAAAATAATAGAATATCCGCATAATGATAAACAACCTGTGACCAGAACTAACCCGTCCGCCGCAATAAGGCCCAAAGAGGGTGCGCAATAATTATTTTGATAATCACTAATGAAATAACGAGGGCTGGGTGAGAGAACCTTATTATAATAACCGGATCCGGATATTACGTTTAGTCAATATCTCATGTCAGTGCGCTCATTATTGCTAAAACCGACTTGTTTTTCCTTGGAATAAGGCACACATTTGAGTACGAAGTACTAGGGAAACATGTGATCGAGGAAGTAGATACAGGGTGGACAATAATAACCGGCGGCACGCAATCAAATTACCGGGCGGCGCCGGGCAGTCGTTATTCAAGTTTAGAACGGGGAAAACTCCAGAGTACGGTTTGAGCTTTGAATAGGCTTGGCTTATAGGGTATCGCGGGTCAAGTCGTCTTGGGGTAAAATGTGTTGTGAATAGTATGGCTGGACAGTAATCTGCTTCTAAGTGACAGTGGGATAAGGGGGGCCATCCGTTTATTGACATCGTTACTTTTAAAGACAGCGTTCCTACTATGGGGTATATATTATGTTGATATAAAAATTGCCAATCGTCCATGTCCCGAAGAATTGGATGAAATCAGGCGATTTAAATTAAAGGAGATTACGTGCTGAATCAAACAAATCATAGTTTTTTTTTTGCATTTTGACATTGCGCGCCAGTTTTGATTGTAATAATAAAGATGCCTCTGTTAAATATTTATTTATGATTACAAATATGATAGTGGTATAATATAAAAGACAAAATAATTTTTCGATGGCATCTTAGAAGCATAGGACGTAAATGAATAAAGTCATACCTAGCTTCTATTTATGTATTCGATCACTCAGAAACCGAGCATTTATGCTTAATATTATGTAGATAACTCCACAGACGGCTAAAACCCCTATATAAAGGATTTCCAAATCACTGTAATTCGCTTTGAGTTGTTAAACTTGTATGCTATTACAGCTTAAATCTCTTTTGATGCGTTCACGAATACAGATGTGTATAGAGCTTTGTAGTACTGTGAACTAACCATTTACTCATATCTTCTAAAGTATTATCTTATAATATATATTATACTTACCTGGAGCTTTGAAGCAGGGCTTTGAGTATTATTTCATATAACACAAAAGGACGTTGAATGTGTTTTGTAATGCTATTACATGAAGTACAATGTGAAAGCATAACGAAATCCTATTATTTTTTTTCCTTTCCAAATAAGTCACTGTTAGTTTATTCCACTAAATGAAAATCAACAAAGAGGTTAATTTGGTAATTTTTGATTCTCCATGAGAATCACGGGCTTACAATCCCGGTTTCTAGATAGGCTTTCGCGGGGATAGAGGTCCAACACGTAGAATCTGTTGGAGAAGTTGCAGTGTTGTTGTGTTATTTTGTATTAATTAGAGTCAAAGACAAAATAAGGTGTACACAAAAATGTTCAAAATTATGTCCCAGTGCACTCTAATTCTGTGTAATAAGAACGTCGTAACATATTTATGAGCGGATTATTTCGACACTTTTGGTTGTACCTATTATTATTCTTTCTAAATCGTGTGTCGTGTACGAATAAACTCACTACTTACCTACTTTACTTGGTCGGCTAAAACATATCGGTAAAAAAATTTAAAAACATATTCCAAATATGAAAATATGAATCTTCCGCTAATTTGCGCGTCGCGGTAATTTTTCCATTCCGCACGCGATTCCCGCGGGTCGCGTAATGATGAAGAGCCACTCCGCCTCTCCCCCGGTCCCGTCCGCCCCGAGCTTCCCCGCGGTCGCGCCAAAGTGGAAAACTCACTTAATAAAATTTAAACATGCATGCATTGCCTTGCTTGATGGGCGTGAACGTTAACATTTTGCTTTTTTAATCCTGCTGTATATGAGTCCTTTTGAGTATCATATTAAACATGAAAATATGAAGTCTGGTATTTTTTTTATAACGATTGTGCGGAGAGTATTTTCTATTATAATTTGAAAATAGATATGAAAGCATTGTAAGTATGACTTAATACGGGATATGCATACCATGTAAATTGGAATTATTGAGCTTCCGATATTTCGGCAATGTTGTTAATGAGCATGGTAGCTTAAAAGCTTATATGAAGTCTAGCTGAAGTCTAGGCCAGTCTAGCGATAAAGGCCCATTTAGATGGTGCGAGTTTCTCGCATGATTTGGGGCGAGAAATCGTATGACATTATCGTATGCGATAATCGACAGGCGAGTATCGTATAAAAATGTTTACAGTCATGCGAGAAACAAAAACTCGCCTACGATTATGTCGTTCGATACTCGTACGGAGATTATCGCCAGGCGAAATAGTTTACACGGGGAGCTGCATTTTAGCGAGATATTTGCTTACGATTTCTCGACTCGTCTAAACGCGTTCTCGTATGACATTTTTTCACGAACGAGCGAGTATCGCACGAATCGGTGCGAACAGATTTTCATACGATATTTACCTGTCAACTTACAACGTGATTAGTTGCTTATCTTATCATTACCAGCATGTATAACAGTATA
This sequence comes from Thaumatotibia leucotreta, assembly GCA_025490895.1. Classification (NCBI taxonomy): domain Eukaryota; kingdom Metazoa; phylum Arthropoda; class Insecta; order Lepidoptera; family Tortricidae; genus Thaumatotibia; species Thaumatotibia leucotreta. The sequence continues at coordinate 13,208 of JALPQI010019732.1, read as the reverse complement.
CAAACTACTCAACTTCAATATCTCAAAAGGAGAGTTTTCATTTCGTACGAATGTATTTTAAATGTTTATTACCGTCATTACTAAACCGATTTTGTTAATTCTTTTTTTATCAGAAATAGATATATTTTTAGAAAGAAGACCAATTCCATCTCTTTCATCTGATTTCAGACTTTTATCATTAGCTTTTTATGAAATAACTTCAAGGTCTGATTTTGGGGTTAATGAGGAATTGAGAGAACTCCTTAAACGGCATGTGATTTGCTATTTGACGCTTTTCATATGTAACTTGAACATTTTCTCGTGGAAGCCATAATTTTGGTAGAGTGGAGTGGATCTGATGTTGAAGACCATGGAGGGCAAAGAGGAACAGCGTAATTGTTTCCAGCTCTAGTTAGTACATGAACTCGAAATACGATTTTCGCATTCAGATCTTGTTTAGATGGATATGTCCAACTATCACAGGCGAGGCAATTTATCGTCTCTTCTCGTGCGATATCGTACAAATAGTTTACATGATACGATATTTTTTCTCGTTCTACGATAATTGCATGATCGAGGCGAGAAACTCGCACCGTCTAAATGGGGCTTAACACTTAATGCTAAGAAATGTATATTTATTATGATTTCAGTTCAAATCAGCATAGGAAACATCATCATCGGGGGCACTAGACGAATCCTATTAATATGATGACTGAACCTGATTTTAACAATATATTCACATTATTTCTGTCGCAATTATTTACATCACTTGCATTTGAATTATATTGAGTTGGTATAATAAAAGAAAAAAGTAATACAACTAGCTTAGAACACGAACATTTTTTACTTAACAATATTTCTAGAAGCGAAGTTCCTTCATACAATCCATAAATGTATGAAAACATCGCTGCAGCCTTCTGCATAATTCTGCTATCCTGGTACGAGGGATCACTATAACACGTGACGTGTTCCCTTCACACGTGTATTCTCTATGTGTGGATTCAACCCTCACTTTCAAATGTGCTCTAAGCGCGAATAAAAAAATGGGTTTTTATTTGACTTTTAACAACCCCATAGCAAAATACTCTCTTTTTTTATTATTGCCTGGTACTACGACACCATAGGGGTTGAATCCGGTTTACCGCCGTTTTGCGTGTGTTGTGTCTATTACGAATAGGGGCACAATAAAATTTAGCTGTGTGCTTCTAACCACCACCCCATTGTTAAATTTACTCTTCTATTTTCATTAGAGCCTAGTACGTAAACACCATGAGGGTTGTTATTTTTTCACCACTGAATTGGGTTGGTGGTGGGGTAAGAGTGAAACTGGGGTAGAAGAAACCTTTAAACGTAAACGTTCCTAATAATTATATTAGCGACATAGGTAGTTGTTGAGTTTCAAAAATATAAAAATAACGACTTAACAAAAAAATTGATTTTCAAAATGAAGTCATATTCCTCAAGGCGGGGCCGAAAATAATGTTAGACGAATCAGATCATATCTACAGACATTTTTTTTCCTCATACAAAGTTTTGTTTCTTCCGGTTAAACAATATAACGAATATTTAGCTTCGAATCGGTAGAAACAGAAAACTCCGTTTGCTGAGAATAGTAAACAACGCACGTTAATAGAAACTTGTAAAACTGTTCATGGTAACAATACTAACAATGCACTGCGAAGGACAAAAAAACAAAAATGTATGTATGAAGGTCCTTAACTTATCCATCTCACTCTCTCCAATAGAATTGCTTTACACGCATAGCTCTCTTGCCTATGCAAGCTTAAAGCTAAAAAAGTCGTATCAACGGACTTAAGACATGGCTGTTAGGTATTAATGTACCTTATCCAGTTGTAATAAAGTTCAAATTTTCACTAGATTGTGTTGTGGAACTTGCATAGATGCAGGAGTAATACCGGTTGAGCTATGCGGTCCTGGTACTAAGCGTATCAATAACTCGGGAACGGATCCTTCGGCCCGATTCGGGATAGCTCAGGAATATCGTTTCCATTGCTTAGCGATTTGTATTAAAAGACTTGGGGATAACCAGTATAGTGTGATATGTGACATGAAGTGATATTATAGATCTAAAGATACTGGTGTCGGACGTGTTCTTAAGAGCGATTAGAATGCAGTAGCAGTTCCCAATCACAACAACTTACGATAAGAGGATCGGCTCAACACAGCGAGGGAAAATACGGCTTTTCGAGCGGAAGCGTTTTGAGAGGAGTAAATATTGACAATATTAGTTAAAAGATATCATATTACTTATAAAATCATATGTTGAAACTGAAAGGGAAACCTAGGTATGTATCTGGAATAACAATGCATGATTGAGATGAGGTAGATATGAGTGATCAAGTGATAAGCCATCTCTGATAATGACAAACTATTTCCAATTTGACAACATGACAAATTATTTTCAAAAAGTATCCGAAAAAACCTCACATGATTTATGCATGAGCCCTAGGACCAGTGATGGAGACCAACTAGTCGGACCAGTGCTGGAGTTTGTTTTTACATGTCTTTTGCACAGTATTTGTTTATATTATCAGTTCGTTTTATGAATGGGCATATTCAGATAGGCGGATGGTTATAGAATTATTCAAGGGAGAATGCTAAGACTTATGTTATCGGTATTGAAAATATATACCTACCAATATTCACTATCCATGGTGTTGTAAGCTGTAAGTACCCTATTTACGACTCGCACGCAGATGACTGATAAAGTCGCCCCATATACCAACGTCCGCAAGATTTATGGCGGGGCCCAAGCCAGCCATGTGTCAGCCAGATAATCGAGCTTTTAGCGAGTACCGTACCGTAACATTTGTGTCTCCGGCTAATATGGGCCTAATGTACCTAAACCACTCCGGCAACATCGCACATTAATACGACTTTACCCCAAATTTACGGCCGAGCGAATCCAAATCGCGCCTTTTGGTTTTCACGCGATTTCTATCCAGAATACGTGACCGAGTGATATATTGCCCATATCTGGATAGCGCCACACAATGGCCTGTCCCGGCGCTTCGCGTCGTGTTCGACGGACATTCAATTTGCGCGATCGGTCAATCCCTCTGTACCTCTGCTAGCCTGGTACCCGGGGCCTTTTGTGTGCCACAATGGCGGCCGGGGAACGTGGAAAAAATGCTAGTAACGACCGGAATCCCTGCAGCAATATGTTGTGTACGAATTGCATACGAAATAGTTTCTATGGAAACTTTTGTTTGTTACACAAATTAATTCCGTGTAAACCGTGCGTAAATCCGGCAGGAATTTTAGTAGTTTGCTTACCACGAGTTGGCAAGTAACGTTTATCCTATACGAATAGTACATCACGCTCGCTCTAATTCACCAGTGTTTATTAACGCAGAATTCCTTGCTATCCCACTCGTACTCTACTGGTGAGAGCGAGCCTGATAGAAAGTAAGTCCGCGTTAATACCGTGGCGGCAGCTCACCGTACGGCTACGCGAGTTGACGTTGGCAAGTAACGTGCCCATACGTTAGCGTCTACTCGATACATAAGGTAGTCCATCACGCACGCTCCAATATGTTAGTAGCCATACCATGGAGTTGGCAAGTAACGATTGCGTTAAAATGTCTTCTTTTACAATTATAAGTTATTCTTTTACTTCTCTTACTTCTTGTACAGTATTAGCTATTATAGTAATGGACGGTAAGTCTATCTCGCGGCGACATAATTATTGCACCAATCATATACTTGACCCTTATTCATAAATATCTCTAACTTAGCAAGTCGCTAAGTATTGTTCACCCCTTTCGCTCTTATGCACACATTGATAAGACCGAAAGGGACAACAATACTTAGCAGCTTGTTAAGAGACGTTTATGCATAAGTGAGTAAGTCAACTAGTTCACAAGAATGTAAGTAGGACTAGCTATAGTAGCTATAGTTGCCGATTCCTAAGAATGAACTTTTGACGGTTATAGGTTAATTCTTATTAATATGAGGGTCGGACGTGAGTTTTTCCGATAGTCTTAACGTCATAATATACACCGTGTTTTTAATGATTTCCGTTAAATTAAAGGGAAGCTTATTTAGGTAAAAAATAATCAATTTCTCTAAGAAACTAGTATCTTAACTCTTACTGTTATTGAGTTATTAAAAAAATATGTCTAATGACTGAACAAGTGTATTGCAACCTTCATTACATCCTAAAGCTACTTATTTTGACATGTGCCGTCAGTCACCTGAAATTAACTTTTGTGTTATTCTTAAGGTTCTCTCACACTTACCATTTCATTTATTATGTATGAAAACGTAAAAAAATTTTTTTTTCGAGTTCGACTAAAAGTTATATACCAGGTAGCTCCAATTAACGTACCAAGCAGCCTATTAAATTTAACGGAATTAAAAAAAAACACGGTGTATATAAGGCTCATTTCTAATCTGTCAAATAATTATTCTTAGAAGTCGGCAACTATACGCGATCAATAAATTGTTCATTGAAACCACCCGGGCCAACATTGCTGGAACTAACAACAGATGCTGCCCGCCATTAGTGTTGGATGTATGTAAATAGCGGACATTCCCGAGAGACGTGGGAATGTTAATTTGTAGCAGACATTAGCATACAAAAATAGTTTGTTTTGTTGGACTGCCTTTGCGAATGTCAATGTAACTGTAATTATAATTATACGACAAACGGCAGTGTTATTCACTAAGGAAACCGCCTTGCTGTCAGCGCTGTGTCAGCGCTGCGGCAGCGTCGAGCCTAAGAATGGTATTCACTAATGTACTTTAAACGACACTAGTATTCGGCGACGAATGCGGCGTGTACGAACTTCGTATTCTCTAACGAAAAACAGCGACGAATTCGCCCACAACCTCGCTCACAGCCTCGATTCCTAATGTCAAATAAAACAGCTAGGATTTTAGACAAGGCTGTCTCAACGTCGAGCTCGTTGACGAACGCAGCGTCGAATGTGTGAATAAGAGAATAGCATAGCAGGTCTTAATCTAATCATCACGTACACTTACTAACGTTTAATATTCTGACGTTTCCGGCATGACGTTATACCCGTGGTCGCAGGCAGACTGGTGAGAAAATGTATCAACACCTTCTATAACTTTTTCTGGTTTCTACTTTCTAGTTCTACCAAAGCCAGTCCCAGTAGAAAACGAAACATGTATAGAAATATGCATGACTTTCAGTAGCATTTGATACATATCGTGAAACACGTTCGTAGATTTTTATTTACGTTAATATCAATAAATATCAATAATTTTAACTGATAACGTATGTTTTAAGTTGATAAGACAAATATTGTGTTTAAGAAGTGCGTTGTTTATATTTTTTTTGTTTTCTACTGGCACTATTAACTTTAAGTAACTGTTTGGATTGCCAGACTAAAAAAGGAATGAAGAATTTGATAAATCATTTATTAACAAAAATATAGTAACAAAAGGGTAATTTAAGAATAAATAAATAAATAAATAGTTATCACGCAAGCACTGATGAATGTTTCGTTAGATTTAAGAACATAGAATTAAGAAATACTGTGTGCCCTAACAGGGTGTCATGAATTCACAAACTAGCTATAAGCTTTATTATGTAAAAACATGTTCATAATCTAATAATAAAAAAAGTTTATTGACTTTGAACCTAATACGTGATGCAAAGGTGTTACAATATGACTTATAGTATGTTGACATTGACAAACATGAATTTGGTTTGTCAGGTTTGACCTGCTTTCGAACTAGGACTAAGCCTGTAACTCTGAATTCAAAGATTCTTCCATCATACCACCTCCACAATAAATTGAATGAAATAACTGGCTTTCTATAATGTGACTGTTTGATTGTTCCAGTTGGTGGGCGGCGAATTCGACATGGAGCTGAACTTCGTCATCCAAGACGCGCAGAACATTCAACACATGTTGGAACTGCTCGACCACTGTCCGCCCAGCTTGCAGGTATGTTCCTTCGATTTATGACAGCCTGGTAGTTACCAGTTAATGTCGTTCATGCACGGATGCTTTGGATTCAGACTTTTTTTCGGAATCCGTGTACAAAACAGTTACTTGGTCAAGTGACCGTAATCAGGCCCCTATTTTACTATAATTACAAGTGTGACAATTGTAAATATCACTGTTACTGACGTCACAGGCCTCCGTAGGCTATGGCTACCGCTTACTATCGGACGGTCCAAGTGCTGGTTTGCCACCAATACAAAATTATCACTAAAGTAGTACATTACGACACAAGTGCGAAAAACATGAAATTCGAAACGAGTGACGATGTTTTAAAACACGACCGATAGGGAGTGTTTTATATCAACACGAGTTATGAATTTCGTTTTTGCACGTGTCTCGTACGACGTTTTTTAGTGCAGATGGCCCTCCGAAGTTTTGGACCTGACGTAAAATGACACACTTCTCGCACTAGAGCCTAAAAAAGGCACCATCTGCACTAAAAACGTTTTTACATCGTTAATAGACTAAGTAACTACTTTTTATTTTCCGAAACCCGTCACAATAAATTGTCGCAAGGTTTAGTACAATTTTCAATAAACCTTGACATGTGGTTCGGCTTACATCGGAATGTCGCTACAATTGTTGTGTTTTTGTGACAATTGTAATAGTCCAAGAGCTAGTGAACCCTGGGAGTAACGGTCTCCCTGTAAGGTTAGAAATTTGTATACTTACGATTTATGTCATTCTAAGAGCAATAGCCATGACCTGGCAGGCGTCAGCCCTGCACGTCATCAGCCCCTTTATTTTTTGAACTGTTAAGTAAATTGGGTTTCAAAATTTGACTCTGTAAGTTTGAAAATTTAATAGGATAAAGTTTCTTTATTGTACATGTTAAAAAAAAAGACAGGCGATTACAATTAGCAGAAGTATATGACAGATCAATTAGAAAACGCACAGTTGATGAGGTAAAATAAACTTCATCCTGTGTACTCGAAATTTTTATATGTCCTCAAATAAACGTTTCAGAGTAAGTATGTCCAATGCCAGGCGGTTTTGGACAGCATAAGACGTTGCCAGGCGAGGTAAGAGCTTGCCAGAGAGGTAAATCAGTTAAGTAAATTGGACAAGTTTTAAAACCCAATTTACTTAAACAGTTCAAAAAATAAAGGGGCTGATGACGTGCAGGGCTGACGCCTGTCAGGTCATGGCTATTGCTCTTAGAATGCCATAAATCGTAAGTATACAAATTTCTAACTTTACAGGGAGACCGTTACTCCAAGGGTTCACTGGCTCTCCAGCTATAATTTTGCTGAATTTATTAAAGTTCCTACACTACATTTTATTTTAGTGGCAAGCAAACGCACGGCCCTTCCGATAGTGAGCAGTAACTCTAGCCTTTAGCCGCCCCCGATTGGAGAAACGGTAAATTGATGTACAATGGTAGATCTTGTCAACGTGGTGAAATTGAAGCTGATCAGATCAATGTGATGACTAAAATGATACGAACACTGGCAAACCGATTAAAAAAAACAGGCGTCTAGGTTTGGCCGTTCATACAGAAAACTTATGCCCGCGCCGTTTTTAGGGTTCCGTAGCCAAAATGGCAAAAACGGAACCCTTATAGATTCGTCATCTCCGTCTGTCCGTCTGTCCGTCTGTCACAGCCGATTTACTCGGAAACTATAAATGCTACAGTAACGAAATTTGGTAAGGATATGCGTTATATGAACCGCTACAGGATTATGATACTAAATTGTAAAAAAAACCATTGGGGTGGGGGCCCTCCATACATGTAACTCATCATAAACTTAAGAGCTAGGCTCTTGTCGGTGGAGCAATTTCCACGCTTCTCTTTCCTGGGCTTTCTCCTTGACTGCTTGATACGACACGACGTGCACCTTTTCTTTTATTTGGTCCATATAGGCCCTCCTTGGTCTTCCTCTCTGTCTCCTTCCCTCAACTTTTCCTTCTATTATAATCTTTAGATACTCGTCGTGTCGTAACAAGTGTCCAATCATTCTCCCTCTTCTGTTCTCTATTGTTTTTAAAATACACCTGCATATATACATGTAACTGAGGGATAGAATTTTTTTTTGTTGTATATAAGCGTGTGGGGTATTAATAGAAAGGTCTTTGAAAATGATATGAAGGTTTATAAATCTCATGTTTATTTAAGCAAATCGTTTTCGAGATATCAGCTCTGAAAGTCTGAAAAATGTGTCCCCCCCCCCTCTATTTTTTAAACTACGCGATATAAAATTGTAAAAAAAATGTATGTTATGCACATTAATAAACTCTATCAACGATTTTTGGTTTGATTAAATTATCTTCTATAGTTTTTGAGGTAGGTTGATTTAACTGTATTTTTTTATAATAAATCGATAATGGTACGGAACCCTTCGCGCGCGAGTCCGACTCGCACTTGGCCGGTTTTTTTAATAAAAAGTTGGTTTGTCAGATTATTTTACACCCGAATGTATCTAATGGTAATGGCTCGTTTTGAATTTCCTACTAATAATTGGATGAAGAGCAATTACTATTTCCCATACCATTATACATTAATTTCATAATCACAGAAACGGAAAGAACATCGAGTAATCAAGATTACAAAAGTCCTTCTTGCTATATGTCAGTTTCAACGATATGGCAGTCGAGTTTTTCATTCTAAAACTTGCCGTGGCCATTTAAAGGGCGGACCGAAATCAGATAGATCCAGGTTTAACATTCGTATTCGTCATTCGCCTTATTACGAAGGAATAAGGTGTATAATCACAAGTTCCTAGTCATTGACCGTACTAAGTCGTGAGACTCTCACGCATCAAACGCAAGCTTTTTGTCAAGGGTGGGCCCAACCCAAATCCTTCCAGAAATAACTCCTTACGACGCATAGAACCCTAGTCGTAAAGTAGATCATTATTAACCCTTTCAAACAGATTCGATTGTTCTTTTAGGAACTATACTTGCAAAAAGTATTTTACTTTTTAATATAAAAAGTTGAGGACAGTTTTGGGTGAGCTTTATGTTTTGCTAATAAGCATGTATCGAATGTAAAATATCATTATTTGTTATTTGTATGCAAATATTATATCATCCATGACCGTAGTTATGAATATATCAACCATTCGACATGATGAATAACTGATACATACATTTTAAATTGAACATGGGCATATTAAGTCCCTTATACCTGTTCCATAGAATGTTGATAGAACCCGTTTCGTTCCTTAACATTTTTTTGTAACTTTGTGTAAAAGGGACAGCATTAGCCGACGAACCTTTTTTTATTGTGGGCGGTGCTTCTACTCCTTGTTTTTTTAATGTAGATGGCAGAATCATCTCAGTTAAGGATACCTCCTTTGGCCTTCTAGTGTCTTGGTATCGAATTAGATCAATCTAACCCTTTAGCGCTTTATAAGGGCTTAATCAATTTGATTCACTTCCATTTCTTGCAAAATCACAGGAAGCTTTTTTTACTATGTGTTTGTTTTGAAGGTAAAGTACGTAACGAAGAAAGACGTATGAACTGAGGTGTATTTTTGTTTAGTAATATCTCCTCTACATTTCTGAGATCCTGATTCGAAAATAGAACAGGTTAACCCGTTGATGATATTTCTTCTCTACAATACGTGGTAAATATCTAATGCGACGGGATTATTGGCATAAAAAGTACCCTTTTTGCTTAGCTTAGTTCTCGAAATACATACAACTTAAGAATACCTTTGTAAAATATTTTCGTTTTGTATCTTTTTAACGGTCATAAATGTCAAGTGAGGGTCGAGGGATGGACAAACTTTGAATGGTGTTCTAAATTTGATAGGTATATTTATGATACAAAAATAACCAGTAACCACCCTTCGCCCACTTATTCAAGAGAGATGTCGATCCGCCCACATTATCGTCTAAACCTCTTCAATTGTATGCGGCCCTGTTACTAAGGAGATCATAACTAACCATTCTAATAATGAACTATCAAAAAAGGTTTCTTTTTGTTTGGGTTTTAGTTTATACAAAATGAAATCTAACTAACCTAAGATTGGCCTTTGTGACATGGAAGGTAGGTAAGGTACTATTGGCGGCATTACCTCGCTGTATCGCAACGCTGATACGCTGTGCCAGGTCTTTGGTCTCTAGTTACGTCGAGGTTTAGGTTAGGGTAGGTTAGGTTAGGTTAGGTTTAGGCATTTCATACTAATAAATCCTACTATTTACAGTTTTATTTACTACGCAAAAATGAGCAACGATAATGGAGATGGCGTTTTGCCATTTAGGAGTAAAGGTGCATTTAGATCAAACGAGCATTCGCTCATTCTATCCCCCACTCTACGAAATCAACGAATATCGACGAATCACGTTTTGTGTAACGAACTAATTTCGTAGACTGGGAGATGTGTCGAAAGGAAAACAGACGCTCGACCGCGAACCACGGACGAAGTGTTGCCTCCCTGTCGCACTTACGTTCAAATTCACAAGTGCGAGAGAGAGGGTGAGGGCCGAAACTTCATCCGTGGTTTGCGGTAGGGCCTCAGATTAATAGATTATAATATGGATATAATAGATCATATCGTCGGCTGACAAGCAAAACTCACTATAAAAACTGTCACTACTCTTAGCAACCTCTTATGTCATTATTGAATCAGAACTGCTATGCTATTCTCTTATTGACACATTCGACGCTGCGTTCGTCAACGAGCTCGATGTCGAGACAGCCTTGTCTCAAATCCTAGCTGTTTGATTTGACATTAGGAATCGAGGCTGTGAGCGAGGTTGTGGGCGAGTTCGTCGCTGTTTTTCGTTAGAGAATACGAAGTTCATACATTAAACGTCAAACTCTCGACGCAATGTAGTTTCAGCTCACGCCGCATTCGTCGCCGAGCGCTAGTGTCGTTTAAAGTACATTAGTGAATACCATTTTTAGGCTCGACGCTGCCGCAGTGCTGTCACAGCGCTGACAGCAAGGCGGTTTCCTTAGTGAATAACACTGCTGAGATACGAGCTTTATGTCAAGTAGGTATTTGTTACTTAGTGAGTTTTTCTTGTCACCCGACGATATACCGGGTGTTACATTAGTCGTGATACAAACTGTGAAAAAACCTGTTAAGATGGTCTTTCTGAACAAGGTTTCCTTCGGGACCCATATGAAAATCTTTATTTTTTTTAAGACTAGTACAGTTCGAGTTCATTAATATGTATACATTTTTCAGACTGATCTCTTACAAATGTGTTTACATAATAATGAAACGAGACTGATAATCATGAACACTTCTGTACCGATCTGTATGAAAACCTTAATTTTTCTTTCGCGACTTTCATATAGGTCTCATAGGAAACCTTGTTCAGAAAGACCATCTTAACAGGTTTTTCACAATTTGTATCACGACTAATGTAACACCCAGTATATAATTTCGAACAAACAAACGATTATAATACCATTTGGAAAATGAAAACATTTGTTTTCTGCACTCGCAGGGACTTGCTCCCGTCTAAGATTTAGCACCGCACAGAGTAATCACTTTAAAATCTGTGCGGTTTAATTCCATTCTTAGTACCACAAATCCTGCAGGATTTCCTCTTTAATTCACTTTTAAACACTGGACTTTGCAGCTTGCGTGAAAAATGCGGTTGTTCGCAAATCCTACTTAGCATTTTATTTTGCATCTTTAGTGCTTTTATACTTCAATAGGTAGTGGTTTAAGTTTTTTGGGGCGTCTATGTCGCTATGCTGATTCTTCCCATCATTTCACTTGTTATTTTTCACCTTAAAACAAATAGTTTTTTTCTGTTCAGCCAATGGACACCTGCCAACGGATTCACATGCGCATTGCCAAACTCATTAAATTCCTTTAAAGAGCGCTCAACTTATAACAAGTATAAATTGCTTGCATGATCTCGGTGCATTAGAAATACCTTGTAGTCTCGCGAACTTCCAAACTTGTTCGATCATCTCTCTCCAAACAAGACGCCATGAAAGGCTTTCGTGCGACATTAAGACATTATTAATAAAAAAAAAGAGAAGCAGAAAAATTGGTTCTTATTAGTGCCCGACCTTGGCTTTGGCCCACGGGTACAAAACTACCTGTTTTAAAGATTAAGCATACAAATCGGTACAGCCTCTCAACACCGTCCCCAAATGACGGTGCAACGACCGTCCCACCCTTGTGGGATACGACCCGGCCACAGCTGCAGTAGCGGAAACGCGGGAGCAGCCACATACTCCAGGAGGAGTATCGTTTGCATATTCAGTTCAGTTCATACAAATCGGATCGGACTCGGACGGACAGACTGAGACTTTGTTTTATAACTTAGTGATATTTTCAAGTAGTGTCTTACGGTTCCTTGACATTTTATTATAATGTTAATATTTTCTAAGAGACATAAGCGGAAACTCACGTATTTACCTTTTTTTGGCCAGCCACTCATATAAAATGGATTATGATTTTAAAAATCATTAAATCACTAATTAGTTTTGGTTTTTAACTGATCACACTCTGATTAAAGTATAGTAGGGTTAGCACATAATTAAAGCTACATAGAATATATGTTTCTCTTTTGTTAACAAAGTTAGTAAAACACGGAAATCCATCTCGCTGCAACATAAACTCGCACCAATTATATTGTGCTAAACCTACTGGCCACTATAAAATAGATAAGCAAAAGATTCATCAGTTTTGTAGGCAAGGCGAATCCTGCAAACGTTCTGCAATTCAGCGCACCATCGGCCCCTCGGCGCCCCTTAACGAGGCTCTATCTCCTCGCAGACATGCATCCCTGGTACCAGCAGATTGCATTAGTAATGCCGTAAATCCCTTTTTATGAAGGGATGATCTCACAGAGAAGATAAAGACTGTTCTGATTATATTTTGGATTGTCTTGCACTTACAAATTCCTACAAGTTTTGATTGGTTTCATGATAGTTCAATAAGATATATCAAAAAACTAGAAGATGTCGAGATACAAAATATGAAATGGAAAGAGACACTCAAAATGAACCTCTTCCTTTTACAATTTTATTTGATAGTATAATATTATGGCATGGTTTATTTATTTGTATGCTTACTTAATATCTGTTGTTTTTATGATCTTAGTTATTAGTATTAGTATTATCATAATGTTGACCTTGTTAACCAGATATTAAAAATATGAGATAGGAATATGACTATGACGTTATACTAATCAGTACATGATATAAAAGCAAAGTCGGTTCCCGCTATTTGTCCCTATGTAAAATGACGTCTACTACGCGACGGATTTTGATAAGGGTTTTTATTAGAATAGAGTAATTCAAAGTTT
>JALPQI010019731.1:0-16165 GCA_025490895.1 Thaumatotibia leucotreta | reverse complement strand
CAGTGTCTCGAATAAAATTTAGATAGGGACTTCCACTCGATATTATTATAATCGATAATAATATTATTTCCATATGACAGAAGTAACGTTATAACTTATATTTTTTTCTCAAACTTGCTACGGAATGTTGATGTTACTTACTTTAAATTAAACCCGGAAATACTATGTATCCGGTGTCATGTGCTAAGATGATATGTAAAGAGATTTCATGTATTTATTTCACACCTAGGACTGCAAACAAACTGTCTTTTGTTTTGAAACGTCAAATTATGACACTAGGTCTTGACATTCAGCCATAGAAAAAAAAATAACCTTAGAACTAATGTCTATACCACCAGTTAAAAAGATACCTCAAACAGATTTAAAAAAAAGTTAGGCGCGAATGTTTTTTTAATGTTTTACGATACTGTACTATTGGCTTATTTACAAATTAAATAGTATGGTTCGGCGAAATCAGTTCCTTTTATTTCATGGCAAGTTTGAGAAAAGCACTATACAAATCTCGGCGAGAAACAGGGTTACAGGCCGCGTATCCCTATCTGGCCTCAGTTCCTTCGGCCAGATATATCTACGTCCTCTATAGTAATGTACTATTACATAAATATATCTAAATAAGGCTTAGTTGTAGTCTTAGCAGTTGCGGATTAAGCAAACTTTGGATAGAAATCTATTTAATGTGAAAAGATCGTACTAGCTGTTAAAGTTGATTTTATTGTATCAACAAAAACATCGCTTATTTTGCTGTGTAGTAATCAGCATATTTTAGCTATTTTCTATTTCCTGAACTTATCGGCTACTTAATATGAAATGCAATTTTGAAATGAGTATTCATTTATCGATGAATTTAAGTACCTAGATAAATGACGTTATTGCCACCGCGACTTCTATGTCAGCGTATTACGTTTACATTATTCTAAAAACGAAGTTAATAGACCGCAAAATGAGATAAAAGAGTTAGCCTTAAAGCTATAAATTCTGAGCAACCGGCAAAATCCGTGCGCCGCCGCCAAAACCACTAGACACAGAACTTGAATTAGCAAGCCTCAAATACAAAATGTTACTGATATTGTGTTGGCTCATATCTAAGCACAAAATGTTGCTAGCCAACTAACCACCATGAAACAAAATAGTAATTAACTACGAGGACCCTCTTAATGGGTCGAAACATGTCGAGCAATCATCGACTTAAATACGTGAGTAAGCCGGTTCGATAATATTTTAATATGTTTGAGTCTCACGTTTGTTATAATTCTAGTAATTAACTGTTCAAAGTCGTAGTCAGTATTTTATTTTAATAAGAAAAAAAGTTATAGGGGTTATTTAGATTTCTACCTGGCCTCATAGGCTGATTTTCAAAATGGCTAGTTCACCCATTTTTTTTTCTGGATTGTACCTAAACAAAAGAAATTGTGTTACTTATAAGTTACAATCTTCTTTGGATAAGGATCAATGATAAACAGCTATTGCATAGTACATATATGTACGGATGTGGAATTATTTTGTCATACAGCGGCCCTACCGCGAAAAACTAAATTCGTAAATTTTGAGGATTTGTCTCTCTCTAATAACGCTTTCGTTTGAATAACAGAAAAATCCTCGAAATGTACGAATTTCGATTTTTGCATTACTAGGCCAGATAGGTACAGAGTATATCTACATACTAAATGAAAAAAATATGATAAAGGTCCAGTCGGATGTGTAGTTGCTTATTTTATATACCCTTTATTTCTAGAAATATAAGAACTAAATAGCTTATAATATGACACAGTACCAAACATGTTCTGTCACCATCAGATATCAGAGAAGGCCATTTATTGTCATGGCGTTAGAGTCCACGTTCAGATAATAAAATAATAATAAATAAATAAATATCTTGGGACATCTTACACAAATCAACTTAGTCCCACCACAGTAAGCGCAATTAAGGCTTGTGATGTGGGTACCAGGCGACGACATATATAATAGATAGATACATATAGATACTTAAATACATATTAGACAGCCATGACCAAGGAACAAATATTTGTGATAAATAAATACACAAATAATGCCCTCGCCGAGATTCGAACCCGGAACCTCCAGCTTCATAGGCAGGGTCACTACCAACTAGGCTAAGGAGGCTGACAGATATTTTGAGCAACATAGCCAATCCGATATACATATTATCTTATTATGCCAACTGTTCAGTGATGTAAGATAATTTGATAATGAACCACCTTTCACTGCACTGTCGCCTGGTATCGCTACTGTACGCTATTTTGGTGCGAAGGTGTATAGTTTCCGTGGTGTAGCGGTTATCACATCTGCCTAACACGCAGAAGGCCCCCGGTTCGATCCCGGGCGGAAACATTTTTTGAACATTTCGAGATTTTAACATTTTCAGAATTAAACATTTTGAGGTTCAACATTTTGAGAATTCAACATTATGGTTCGGAAGGACCAAAGGAATTAAAAATAAAACATAATCAAATGTATAAAAAATAACTTTTAATAATGTAACTTATATAATTGTGCTTATTTATTTCTATCTTAAAACGAGACATGTATACAAATATGTATATTTCCAGAATTATTTGTTACTTTTGTATTGTCTCAAACGGCTGTAACAATTTCGACAAAATATAATATGTTGTGGTTTTGAACAAGCAATAATCTAGCTTGTTATTTTTTGATTGGAAAACTCACTACTTGTTTATCTTTTCGAGTTATTTACGAAAGCATGGTCGAACCACCTCTGGGTCAGACTCAACATTTTAAGTCATCTTCAGCCTGAGTCCACAGTTGGACATTATGCCTCTCCTGTTAAATGTGAGTATGGACGCATTAGGACGTCGGAGGATACCCATAATCGCCACGCTCAGCGAGCGGATTGGCGATCGCAGCACCTATCCACTATGTAACGATGATTCGGCGGCCCATCATCAATATTCTTTAAACGAATAGTCAGTGACACTTCAAACCTTTAACCTTAACACCCACGGGAAGAATTGGGGCGGTGACAAACAATCCTATTATTGCAAATACCAGCTATGTGCACGTATTATGTTATCCGATATTGAATTGAATTATCATGATAATTAAATTGATTTTGCCAAAGTCTGATTTGTGAAGATAGCTGGGATCTGCAGTCATAGGACGGTATATTCTTACTGTCGTCATCATGTGGCAAAAAAAGGGCGGTATTTTTTTTTAAGTATCCCGTACGTACCGGAAGGCGTAGCGTGGGTAGGCCCCCCACAAGGTGGACCGATGACCTGGTAAAGGTCGTAGGAGTCCGCTGGATGCGGGTGGCGCAGGACCGGTCATTGTGGCAATATTTGGGGGAGGCCTATGTTCAGCAGTGGAAGTCTTTCGGCTGATATGATGATGATGATGATTGCGTTTCTCCTTTGACGTGGTTTAATCTCTGTATTTTTGTTTCTACAATAATAACTATGCCAATCGTCAGTAGAATCTAAAAAAATGTAAACAAATATGGATGACGTTCCATAGCCACGTTCGCAGATATATTTTTACGTTAATACTAATACGAGTATTTATCAATAATTTTAACTAAAAATTTATCTTAACTCAAGATTTAAAAATTTCAGTTCGTAATAAATAACACCTATATTGTGAACACCTAAAAATGCGTGATTAGGGGCTACTTAATGCAAGTTTTTAGATTTGTTTACAGTTTTTTAGATTCTACTCACGATTGATATAGGTAAACCTATATTTATATAATATCACCTTCCAAGTTTTCGATCGGACGTCGCATTGTGTTCTCAAGTTCCACAATAGTTTTTATCTCGGTTCAAACGAGGGCGCACTCCGTATCGTAGAGCAACTTTTAACGAGCCCAGATGCATATCATTAGAGATAGTTGTCGCGGTTAACGGCTTTCATATTTTATACGTTTGCGTAATGGATCCTTACCTATTGTATGTCATAGTAGAGAATGGATCTTTAGATATTGTGTATATTATAGGCACTGGTCTCATCGCGAGCTACTAAGCTATGAACTATCGGCTATAAACACAAATACTCGCCCAGCTATCAGCTGCTATCACCGCCGGGTGAGTATCGATGCGTCTCTTTTATTTACACTGGAGTGCGTCGGGAAATTATGGCATGTCTCAAAGTGGTATCTTTTTACTAGGTAAATCGCTTACATGTCGCTCCAATTGCTGTATATTTAAAAATCGACACTTGCAGCCGTTTTATGCGCCCTATACCATATTAAGTAATATTAAAAATAAGGAGTAAACTTCAGCTTTTTATAAAGGGCGAAAATAAGTCGATTTCAATTAATTTAATTTTTGTGGATATGTCATCATACGTACCTATATTAAAATTATACTCGTGTACTCGCACACTAATGTCAGGCAATAAAAGTAATTAAATAAAATTAAATCCATTTCAATACTTCAATATAGCCGAATGGTACAAAATTAACCTTCAATAACAATTTCAGGTGTTTAATGCTTCATGGGGTGTAACGAGTATTTGCTACATAACGTTATAAAACATTGTGTAATTATCAGCCTATGACAGTCCACTGCTGGACGTAGGCCTCTCCTATTAACTATGCGTATAAACACATTAGGAGGTAAATACCCATAATCGCCACGCTGGGCAAGCGGATTGGCGATCGCAGTAATGTGTCCACTATGATGACGCTGCAGCCCATCATCAATCTTTAATCAAATATGTTCAGTGACACTTCAATCCCTTAGTCGACTCTTACGACACCCGCAGGAGGAGTTGGGGTGGTGACAAATGTATTCTTTCTGCCGTCACCACACGGCCAAACATTGTGTAATAAGGACAATAACATACAATTATAAATTAAAATAAACTCCTTCTTCTTCCTTTTGCGTATCCATCGACATAGAATAAACTGAATAAATTAGTATGAAAATATATTAAAAAAAAACATAATTTTGTCTTTACAGTATACCATTCGTCAATAGAAAAGAAAAATATGTAAACAAACCCAAACTTGCATTTTTCTATTATTTTCGTTTTTTTTTGTATTCTACTGCCGAGTGGATAAGTACAGGATGCTTAATTGCTTAGCCAAGTTGCCAAGCGCTAACGCTTAGTAGCGTATCGTAGTTTTCCCTCTGTGTCACTCTTTCATATTAGTGCGACAAAGACAGTTAGCTGCCTTTCGTTTACGATTGACGATTAAGCGTTAGCGTTTGGCGACTTGTCTAATGAATGAATGAATGAATAACATTTTTTTTCGGATAAGTTACAATCCATAGCGTGTTAGTGTAAGCACCCAGGTCTGGTGCATAACCTTTTTCCTTCGGCTTTTCACGGAAACGTCTAGATTCATATTGCTGTCTCAATAAACTTTATCCTTTGCACTGAAGATAATGGAGACAGAAATATGAATTTAGGCGTTTCCGTAAAAGCGAAACTATTCACTACCCCCCTTATTCCTAAAGGTCTTCTAACTTAAGCCGCTAAGTATTGGTTGTTGCTTTCGGCCAAAGAGACGAACAATTCTTAGCGGCTTGCCAAGTTAGGAGATATTTATCTGTGATGCTTAGGTAGTAATTTTCTGTCTCATTATTTTTTGCTTATGAGCCTTTTAACCAGCGGGATTTATTTACGACATTTTGGGGTGTGTAATAAAGGTGACGCTATATGCCGTGTCTAATGAAATGATATAAATTAGTTTAATGGCGTGTTGATAACGTATGTATGAATAAGTATTAAACATTTCGGAGTATATACGTATGTTATGAGTAAGTATTAAACATTTCGGAAGGGATAGGTACCTACTTATTTAAAGGCCGTTGCCCTTATTTACTTTATTTAGCCAGTGTTGCCACGTATTAAGTTGTATTTTCATAAAATAATGTTACATGTAGTCAATTAATATCTGTTATTAAAATAATACAAGAAAACACTCAGAATTAAATACAGAAATATAGTGTACCTAATATCTATCACACAGGTTCCTAACATTTAATTACATTCATAAATTAATAAATACAGTAATGTATGAAAAAGTTTACACACACACAGTGTCAGAACAACACGAATTTACTAAAACACAACAAATATGTTGTAATTTTAAGTTTTCTTACGAAATATATACCTTAGACCGGCTATACAAGGACCGTCTTAAGCAGTTCGACTCCTTACAATTTTTTGCAGTGGAACTGCAGTCCCCACACAAATTGATTGCTTGAATTGGTCCGTGTATGGCCGGTCCTACAGGTACACAGTTATATATATTATCTACTTTTGTGATTTAAAATCTCTATACGCACTCTGATATGCCTTACTACTTGTACATGTACGTACGTCAAATTTACTTTCATTTTTAATAACACATTCTAGGTCAGTACCGAAACTGGTTATCAAGAACCCAATACCATTCATTTATTTA
Source organism: Thaumatotibia leucotreta (assembly GCA_025490895.1). Lineage (NCBI taxonomy): Eukaryota > Metazoa > Arthropoda > Insecta > Lepidoptera > Tortricidae > Thaumatotibia > Thaumatotibia leucotreta. The sequence continues at coordinate 9,774 of JALPQI010019731.1, read as the reverse complement.
AAATAAGATCGACCATGTAAAGCCAGCTACCTACTCTACGAAATTCGTTCGTTACACAAAACGTGATTCGTCGAAATTCGTTGATTTCGTAGAGTGGGGGATAGAATGACCGAATGCTCGTTTGGTCTAAATGCACCTTAATCTGCTGTGAAACAAATTGGTATTATTAAATAGTTTTCTGTTCATATTTTACCTAATAGTAGGTAATGCTATTTCATGATTAGCTCACCTACCACTGCACATATATTATGTGATGTTTTCAGGGCTAAGGGCCACATTGTCGATGGCGCATATACGTCTCGCGGCGTTGTATTTAATTTGTATACGAACTTACGTACATAACACCATAAGCGCCACCGACAACGCAAGCTCTTTGCCCTGAGAGCATTACATTATTATAACTTCCTTGATATTGGGATAGAACGGGGTGTAGCTTTTTTTACAATATTGTCATTCATTTGTGCCTAAAACATTATTTAGATTTTTTTTTATATAATTTCAGTTTACAGCAACTAGTTATAGTACCCAATACAATATCCATCCAATATATTTCCTAAGGAAAAAAGTTGTTTTTCACATGGCCGTTCCTTTACACTTGCATGTTTTCGTATAATAGTGTGTGGGCGAGCGATAAGGACGTTGGGGACTTTGAGACCGAACTCGCCAAGGGCAGCGTCTATATAACAAACTGAGTGAGGAATAGACGGGTGACGGGCAGAACTTACGACGCATTTTACCTCTTAAAGCCCAATGTCCTATTATAAAGTACCTAGCAAGATTTAAAAAAAAATTCTTAGTTGGACAAGGGACCATATTTTACGTTGTCTTAAATATAGAATACACTTTACTAGCTTAATTGAAAACTAAAAATAGGTACAGTAAAATAAAAAAATAATTTTGTAGTATAAATATTAAGGTGCTTTTCATTACATTTTGAGGGTCACAGTAATTACTGATTGTTACGAATTCATTCAGCAATGTTCCTTATCAGCTTTAACTCCTTGATTTCAAATATCAGTATAATTTACAACTCTTTAATCTGCGTGTTAGCCATATCTTTATGACCCCTCGATATTATTGAGCAATAATAAATACACGTAGTTTTTATAATAAGCGAATCGTGATTTTAGCAAAACCGTATCTTAATCAGAAATAAAACGTCCAGAGAAGAAATACAATCCTTCCTGGTGCTCGGTTTTGTCCACAGATAATGTTTTAATACAAGTGCTTAGTTAGCTTCTTAGATAAGGTGTTCCACTTGCGGTAAAATTGGCTATGTAAAGTTTTCTGAAGAGATAAATATTATATTTTTCCCTAATAGACGTCGTCTTAAGGTTCATGAAAAAGCGGTTCTTTTATTTTTATGTCCTATAATTTGTTAACAATCTTTCTTTAAGTGAGTGATATGACATTTGTGTAGTCTTATGGATGAACAGAGCCTAATGCTTTCGTCCGCAACAAATACAACGAAATAGAAAAAAATAATGAATTAATGATACGAGTGACATTGATGTTGACAGATTTTTTTTTCTATTTCATTGTACTGATTGCGGACGAATGCATTAGGCTCTATTTATCCATAAAACAGAACAAATGTCACCTCACTCACTTAAAAAAGAGTATTAACAATTTATAGGAATAAAAATAAAACAGCCGCATTTTCTTGAACCTTAAGACGCCAGATATCAGGGAAAAATATAACATTCGTACATTCAGAAAACTTTACATAGCCAATTACAAACATTATTTATCCATACAATCCAACAGATGCCGTAACATAATTTTTTAATTCATATTTTATTGAAATCAAAAGGAAGCAGCCATGAATGTGACCGTATTTTTCGTCACGTAACAACCTACTCATTCTAATTAATACAGTCCAATAGAGAAGGAGGCCCCAACTAATGGAAATCTCCCTGAGGGCCATAGCGAGATAGTTGCGTAGCTTATCAATAAATAATTAAACCCGAGAATTAATTTGTGCGATTAGGACCCACACGAAGGTCGAGGTTAGGATTAAGAATAGATAAAAATAATAGTCATTCGTCGTGTGGTGACGGCAGTAAGAATACATTTGTCACCACCTCAACTCCTCCTGCGGGTGTCGTAAGAGTCGACTAAGGGATTGAAGTATCACTGACCATTCTGCAAGATTGATGATGGGCAGCAGCGTCATCCTAGTGGACACATTACTGCGATCGTCAATCCGCTTGCCCAGCTTGGCGATTATAGGCATTTTTACCTCCTAATGCGTCTATACCCATAGTTAATAGGAGAGGCCTACGTCCAGCAGTGGACTAACATAGGCTGATGATGATGATGATGATGAATAATTACACTGTAAGATTGAATGGCTGGTTGTAGGACCTCGTGCAGGGTCCGCCCGGATAGCTACCATCGTCTTACTCGTTAACCTGCCGCTAAATGGCAGTGTTTGGACTGCTATGTTTCGGGAGGGGGGTAAGATAGCCGATGTAATTACTGGTATAGATAGAGGCAATCCATCTAAATCCTCAGGGTAGGCAGCACATAGGCGATTTTTTGTCACATAGTCCATGGGCCTCAGTTCCTGCTTTCCATCAGGTGGGCTGAGAGCTCAGTTGTCTACCTTGAGAATGAGCTATAGCATCTATTCTTGGATGCGTACATCCAGATAAATCATAATAATATATTTAGAATACTGATCAGTGGCGGATTAGGGTAACTGCACTGTCAGCTAAAAGTGTCCAACATTAGTTCCATCACTCTAAGCATTAGCTGCTATAAGCTGAATTTTCATCATATTTATTTTCAAAACTACAAGTTATATTCATAGATTAAATCTAACTAATCTAACCTAACCTGTATCTAAGATGGCAGAATGGCCCTTGTGGCATTGTACCGAAGATGCTGGCGGCATTTCCTCGCTGTATCGTAATATGATGCGTTGTGCGAGGAAGTCGCCAGCTCTTCGGTCTTTAGTTACGTCAACCAGACGTTTCGTGATCTCAGCAAACAATTTGCGTGCGCTGGGGCCCCATGAATCTAAAGTTTCTACGCCGAACGGTACAACATTGTACTCTTTGCCAAGGCCCGGATATTTATTACGAATTTTCATGCGCAAGGCGCAAGTTATTGCAAGTTTTGAGCTGCATCTATGGGTTAGATTGATTGGCAATTAGCCGCTCTTTGTCGTAAGTACCTAATTTTATTTACATGGTTCATAACTTGCCGCTAATAACTTGCATTGGCTTTACTTTCTAAAGAGATCATCAATAATACACGAATGAGGTGCTTAGCTTTGCGCGCTCAGTATATAGTTTCCGTGGTGTAGCGGTTATCACATCTGCCTAACACGCAGAAGGCCCCCGGTTCGATCCCGGGCGGAAACATTTTTTATATTTATTAACATCATATTTATGTACACCTCGGTTTTATGTCTCTACGCCATCGATGTCGCCATACATTTTTCCATAGTTGGTTCTACCTACATAATAATAACATTATAAGTTTCTATGTGAAACAGTGTGTACAGCGTCAAAACAGAAGAAGACTAGGGGCAAGCACATCTTACACTAAGAGGCGACTCTGAAAGATGTGCTAATATAGCAAGGCTTTAGATATAGGGCCTTATTGTTAATAGGCTTTTATCTATGTTAGCAAATTTATATTTTTAATTCTTCTACCCTATTTTATTTATTTATTGTCCTACCAGTCTTGAGTCTGATGTTTATCTCAAAATTATATGGGATCTTCGATGGGTTACGGAAGTTCGAAAGTTCGCATTGGGAACGTATTTATTTTTATCACATCTATGCTATCACATTGCACGTAGAACTGATGGCCGTTGGGGTGGAAACGTTCTCGAGTGGCGGCCAAGTGCCGGAAGGCGCAGCGTGGGTAGGACTCCACAAGTGGACTGATGATCTAGTGTTGTCAAGTCGCCAAGCCACTTGCCCAGCGTGGCGATTATGGGCATTTACCTCTGCGCATAGGGTGAACTGAGATAGGTTGATGATGTGAGGTAATAGTTTACTAATCTACGAACCAATCTGTGAAACAAATTAATCCCAGTGGAGCTCTTATAACTTGATCAATTAATACTGTAATTATTAGCCCGTCTGTTTAGCCGTCTCATTTAATTGAAATTAAACTTAATTTACCGATGTTTCAGAAAACTAGAAATGTGCACCATTTTCTACATAATAGAGGTAAAATTCTAGGTACTCTGTATGTATACATTCAACGGTAAAAAAACAAATTGAAGTGCACGCACGGTTTCGTTTTAGATTTCACCATATTGCATCGATTTTAATTTTTCACATTTAATCCTATTATGCGTTCCTATTTTAGTTACTTTATGATTCAATAAAGAAATTAGTATTTTTGTCTGTATGTCGGTCTGCTTTCTCTACTGTTCTCCTATACGGGTCACATTACTGTAACTAAGTAAATTACATTATAAAAAAACCAGTTTAGGTTTTATTTAAATAATTGTCGAATTTAATTTATGTTGGAAAATGCCATTTGCTTTTCTGAATTATGGATGTACGTCAGAACAACGTTGTAATGTTATTTCTGTACGCTGCTTCAACATTTCCAATAAATTGAATTTACTGGGGTGTCTACATAATATCTGAAGGAATTGAGTTTGCTGACATAAAAAGTATCTATAACGTATAAAATTATAGTATATGGCAGAGACCGGGAAATAAAAGTTTGCAGGATGAATACGAGTAGATACATTAAAAAACTAAGAACAAAAATAGAACAGTACTCCACTTATTCTGTTCAAATTAAAAATATATCTCGTTACATGCTAAAATGATAGCAGGATTCTTTTCAGCTACATATAGTCTCATATAGATGATAGTATATGTATAGTATCACAAAGATTAGCAAATTCTTAAAAAAATATGGGCAATTACACGCAACAGTGTAATAATGTAAGTGACCAATTTCTAGCCTGTTTATTAATTGTGCAATTGTTACTGTTATTATATCGATGTAGATATGAAAAGGATAGTTATTTAGATAAAATGTAAACTTCCATCAAAAGTAAATAAACAGACGATAAAATTGTCACTTTCGTTACAGTTAAATGAATTTATACCAAATACTTATGAATGCATACCGAACTCAGCTACATTGGAATTAGTTCGAATGGAAAGGTATAGACATTCTAAGAAGGTGAAATATATGTATATGTTTTAATCTGATCTAGCTTAAATTTTGTGTATATAAGTATTTCTGGCTCTCAATAAGGATAGTTGGCAAAAGAGAAGGGAAGCTTTCAGCGTGCAGTGGGACACTAAAATAACCTACTTATATGTATTTAAAAACTGCCATGTGAGAAGACGATTGAATTAAAAAAAACTGTTATGACAGTTTGGGCGTTTGTGCACTACAATGACTTTTACTGTCCGGCAGACTGAGTTTTCATGGTCCGATATGGCATGAAAAAAACGGATGATTGGCTTGTGCACTTGTCCGTCTTTTTACTCGGAGGTGCGGTATATTAGCATGAAAAAAACGGATGATTGGCTTGTGCACTTGTCCGTCTTTTTACTCGGAGGTTAATATTAATCGGAATTTTGTGCACCGGTGCACTGGAGGAGACCCTTATCATAACTGCGAGGCAAGTTTCAGCCGTAATTAAAAAATATGGTTAGGGGTAAGTCACCGGGGCATGACGGTCTCAGTATTGAACACCTGCAATATGCTGGTGCGCATTTGCCGAGGATCCTGGCAATGTTTTATACCTTGTGTATAAAGAATTCGTATTTACCAGATGACCTTATGCGCACCATTGTGGTCCCAGTTGCGAAAAACAAGACCGGTGATGCTTCCAAACTGTCAAATTATAGGCCTATATCATTAGCAACTATTTTAGCCAAGGTATTGGACAGTCTGTTGAATGATCATGTAGATAGACACCTCGTTCTTAATGATGCCCAGTTTGGATTTAGGCCGGGGCTATCTACGGAAAGTGCTATTCTGAGCCTTAAACAGACTGTCCAATACTATACAAAAGGAAGAACACCGGTTTTCGCCTGTTACCTGGATCTGTCGAAGGCTTTCGACCTTGTACATTACGATGTGCTGTGGGAGAAGATAAAGAATGAGACGACAATACCCAATGAAATCACATCTCTCATGAGATATTGGTATAACCACCAGATTAATTTTGTGAAGTGGAATGGGTGTTTGTCTGATGAATACCGGTTGGAGTGTGGGGTGAGGCAGGGGGGGCTTACCTCACCTCGACTCTTTAACCTGTATATGAATGGGCTGGTCGAGAGGCTTAGCAGGACTAATGTCGGATGTCATGTTAATGGAGTTTGTGTTAACAACATTAGTTACGCTGATGACATGGTGCTGCTGAGCCCTTCGACTAGAGCCCTCAAGCGCCTTTTGGCCATTTGTGAAAGTTACGCGGTGACTCATGGACTCAAATATAACGGGAACAAAAGTGAACTGATGGTTTTCAAGGCTGGTACCAAATCTTACGCCATACCACCTATCACTTTAGCAGGTGTTCCCTTGAAGCAAGTTAGCCAGTTCAAGTATTTGGGTCACTGGGTCACCGAGGACTTAAAAGACAACATGGACATAGAGAGGGAGCGGAGGTCGTTGGCCGTTCGATGTAACATGTTGGCACGCAGGTTTGCTCGATGCACAGAAGAAGTTAAAGTTACCCTGTTCAAAGCCTTCTGTGTTTCATTTTACTCATGCAGCCTGTGGGTCAATTACACGCAGAGGGCGTACAATGACCTTCGGGTCCAATATAATAACGCGTTCCGGGTGCTGATGGGACTGCCGCGATTTTGTAGTGCGTCTGGCATGTTTGCCGACGCGCGAATTGATGGTTTTGCGGCCATCATGAGAAAAAGATGTGCCTCGCTCCTGTTTCGTTTGCGCGGCAGTCCCAACCGCATTCTGAATGTGTTCGCTAACCGCTTTGACAGCCCTATGTTAGCCAGGTGGACGTCCTTGCATGTTGTCAAAACCTGATTATTTGTTTGTGTGCTTTGTCTTATTTTAATATTAACATAGATAGTTAAGTTTAATTAGTTAAAAAACTGTATGGACTTTGTCTGAAATAAAATTTTATTATATTATATTATTATAATGACTTTTACCGTCCGGTAATCCGGTTTTTTACGGTTCAATTTTGTAAAAGTTCGGACGGTAAAAGTCAGTGCAATTCCGGTCGCAGTGCACAAGCATTAACACGTTTTTCATAGCTGTCATCTCGGATCGGAAAAATACTGTCCGGAATGGGGAAAAGTAAAATGTCGGACGGTAAAATTACGTATAGTGCACAAGCTACTATATACATTTAATGGCGTGGCATATCGGACCGTAAAAAACCGGACTGCCGGACGGTAAAAGTCATTGTAGTGCACAAACGCCCTTTGGGAGTATTTACGCTTTATTACATGACTTTAAATTATTTACACATTTAACGCGAAACCTAAACAGACAGTAATAAAAATAAATACTTAATTCGGTTAAATAGTGTACATGTTTAATTGTATCACTGAAAGGTAAAATATCCTCGATCATATATTTCAAGATTCAGCCACGTCTGGTGCCAAGGTTAATTTCCATGTAAATCCGCCCGAAGGGAAATTATTGTTTTAGGCCTTGCCTGCCCGTATAAATGTAAGGTTTACCTTATCGAATTCATTTTTCGGGCCGAAGGCTTTTAACGCCTTAGCGTGCGTGTGAAGATGCCAGCGGTAGCGTTTTCTTAAAGCATAATTATGTAGTACTTTGTAATCCAGACATTGAAAAACAAAGCTTACGAAATATATTTTTTCGAGTGCCTTGTGAAAGCCACTGTACCAACTCGCGACTGACGCATACACTTCCACCCCTAGAGCTTATAGCTCTGGCAAGGCAGAACTGAGAGTTCTACGGGTGCCCTTGGGGTTCCAATCCGACCGACGAAGATACGCCGGAGACGGGGACCCTGCATCACTCTCGGGAGCACTAGGGTCCGTGGGGTCGTTATTGCCCAACAGCTGCCCTGCGGACATATTATTATCATCATTAGCGGTTTCCAGCTAAGTGTTTCTACCATGTTAACAATGTGCTGAAGCTTGCTTGATGTGCTTTTCAAAATTTATATATTGATGGAAAGTTCTTGGTGTCGTTCATCCCACATATTTTTTATAAGTATAACGTAGCAAGAATTAGGTCTCTTCGATTTGCAAAAACGTGCTTTTTGCCGTTCGAACAATATTTAAGCGAATAAAACCACGTGATTTATTTCTTGATAGTTGTGCTTCAAAGTGCTGTTCAGGTCAACATATGTATTAAATCCAAGCTGAGACTGTACAACTGCTCTGATTAAAGCTCTCGAATAATGACGATCGGTCTACCTATAGTCATGACAAATATATAATATCTATGTATAAAGCTTAGCTTAATCGCCTTTAGTTGCTAACTCGAACTACATAAATAGGGATGTGGGGGCAAAAGCTGCTGGTTTATGGGAGGAAGCACTGCTGAATAAGATAAGGATAATAGGCCCTCAATTCACGTGCAATGTTGAATGTCGCAGTCATATTTAGTGGGAGAAACCTTTTGAGTTGTCTGGAAACCTGAATAAAACTAAGAAAAACGTTGGTTATACTTTTCACACAAAATTGTAAAAATCTGGTTTCATTGCAATAAGTCTGATTTACCTCCCTAAAACTTCTTCAAGATTTTGTCTTTTAATGAATGAGTCTAGTTTAACGCACTCTTTAAGCCAGTGAGTAGATAAATCGTTTTGCTGACAGTTTTATTGGCACCCTTATAAATTACACGGGCGAAAGTAGTTCGGCCGATCAGCAATTTGCTGCCCTTCTTGCTTGAAAATTAATAGACTGAGTGAATTAGATAACTGCATAGATTAATATAACCAGAATACCTCAAACCTTTCTATTAGGTAGACTCAACCAATTGGAACCCTAGGCCGTTCTACAAGTAGAACCATGTCAAAATTAAAATTAGTTTGAAATGTCTTACAATCTGATTGATAACAATACTTTAACATGGTTTCTGAGTCTAGGATTCCAATGAGGGTTCTTGATTTTTTTTTCTGCTACTTGAAGTCCAAGCAGCTGTCGGATTAATACTATTCATAGGTATAAGTAGGTAGTAGGTAGGTAGGGTAGTAGGTAGGTAGGTAGTAGGTAGGTAGGTAGTAAGTAGGTAATATTAGTACAATCGTCCATGCAAAATACACCACGCCGTACAGTCAATTGAAATCCTAGGCTACCCTGGAATGTCAAAGTGACGCTATAAATCCCACTAAGAAATTTCTCACTATACTGCCGTGCAATTCCTAAACCACAGTAAGTGCCAATTTTCCGATTTTTGGTTTATTGGTGATCTATAATCAGCAAATCAAAACGCATAATCCCAATCGATCGGTTTTTTAATTTGGAAAACTGGAACATGGAAACTCGAAACCCCAAAAGCAGTAAGTGACTAGTTTTTCCTGCACAATGCAATATAAAGCGCAGTAAAAATGGTCTACGGCTACGGGTTTTGGGCTGATACTGACTAAAACGCAGTTCAGGTGTAGATTTTTATGATTTTTAGCATGTAAACTGATAGTATCTTGTTTATAAAGAAACTAATTAAAACACAGTATACAATTTTTATGCTAAAAGTGTTGTACTGCGTTTCCAGGTTCATAGATTAATAAGCATAATTACTAGTTAAGACGCAGTAGGAATAAAATAACGATATTTAAAGTGGTACATTACTGTTCAAATAAGTATCGTATTGCCATCT
>JALPQI010019730.1:0-12420 GCA_025490895.1 Thaumatotibia leucotreta | reverse complement strand
GAACACATAATGATAATTATTAATGGTAAGTTGCTCAAAAGTAAAATACTTAATGTAATACATATATGGCGTTTTAAAGCAAAATGTGGAAATTTCACATAAGTAGCGAATTCAGTAAATTTTTTAGTGAAAGCAAAAATATAATAATAGTTAGTAATACTTAGAGACAAAATTACCAGCAATAGTTAATATGCCTATGCTTATTTACAAGTGAGATCTTATAATAATGATACATTAAAGATAAATACGATTAATTTAAGTTTCATAAACTTTTAACTATCCTAACTGACCAAGTCAGAGAAATGAAGGGGAGAAGGCAAAAGCTAGCAAACACTAATTTTCTATAAAATAAAAGCAACTTCTAGAATACTAAGGAATTGGGAATAATGTAGAAACTACGAATGGGCTCAAAACAATTTTACGACTGTCGCTAGATGTCACTTTTCGGTATAACAGTATTTTTTTTAATCCCGATAAATGTAAACTTGCTCTATCGATTACAATTTGTAATATAAGTATTACTTAAACAAATTACAATTAACAACGACACTATTACATTACAAACGGCAACACAAGTGCCTGACAATTCGTGGCCCTTCACAATACATAAGAAGTGCACAAATATCCAGTTTCCTATGTCGCCGTTGGTACAGTCACGTCTAAAAATATGTATACATTTGAGAACGTATGCCCATGGCACTAGAATCAAAATCGTTAATATTATTTTGGAGCTGACCGTACAGGTTCCATAATTAGAGAATGTAAGACCGGTTACGGTTTGTATGAAATAACCGATTAAAATCGGTTATGCCCATATAAAAAACCGGTTACGGTTTGTATGAAATAACCGATTAAAATCGGTTATGCCCATATAACAATAATCGGTTTTGCATTCCCTTTCCATTACTGTAAATAAATGACTGCTGTCTAAATGTACGGTGGCTACATAAATTCCAACTGGGGGCTAGCATATCTCATGTTCGACAGCAACTCGCAGCTACACGTCTCTTTTTAATCAATACAATCTAAAAGAGACGGGTAACTGCGAGTTGCTGACAAACACAAGATGTGCTAAGGCCGCTGAAGTGCCATACATTATAGTGAAAAGTCAATTATAACATTTATAAATATGACTATCGATCGACATACTCATATCTATATAAAATATACGTCTCTAATGAAACGATAAATGTAAAATAAAAGCAGTAACACCACAGAAAATAAAGATAATACCATATGAATTTAAAGGTTACTTATTTTAACTGGGTTTCTTAAATTGTATGAGACTAACACTGCCAGAAAAGGACCCCGATTATAAAGGGATCTTACTCAATAATAAACGATTTTAAATGTATGTTGGTGTTTCTCATAATTGATTATACGCATAATAATCATTAATTGCTAATCTCCATTTTAGAATACATACTGCATAATAACAAAATGTAATATATTATTAATACTGTACTGATTAATAAATACCCACGAGCCTTAATAAATCTAGTTAAATATTTTTATTAGAATTATTATTTAGTAGATGCTGTTATACCGAAAAAAGCGACAGACAATTGTTGGTTCGCGATTCCTAGACTATTCCCGTCTATTATTTAAAAAGCTAGTCACTGGTTCAATACAGGTCTTTTTGCTACAGTTGCCATATTTTGTAGCTACCAGTGACTTTAAATACTTTTAATATCTATTTATGCAGGATCGTCAAATAAATGATAAATTGCGTCTAAAAGGTATGTTAAAAGCTGGGTGGTACTGATGGTTGAGCCGAAAACATTGTTATGAAAAAAGTTTTAACCTTTTGACCGACACTGGCTGTGTTCGAATCGGAAAGTCTTGCCTTGTACGCCAACGACGGCTAAACCCGCGCAGAGTAGGGTCGTATCCCATGGCGTCAGTGACGCACCATTTTTGTTCAAAGCAAAAGGTTAACAAATGAAAAAAACAAAGGCCTTCTATTCTATTCAAATTGAGATGTTGTAAACCAGTAGCGTCATGATACTGAACCGGTTTTGATAATATTTTTAACCGATTTTGGAGGAATATTGGTGTTTAATGAGTGGCCGGGCAATGGGAGCAAAACTTTAACAAACTTTTGGCGCTAACATAACCGAGTTTAAGAAGCCCTTAAAACATTTAAATTTTTACACCCAAATTTTGTACAGTCTACATTTAGGTACGGACACTGATTTCCCATAAATATATATTTTTTTCTTGACAAACGCCAGCTTCACATTCTTCACAAGTTTTGATAAAGTCATTTGTCCGACTATTAAGAGATTTTATCCGAGATTCACGTGTTTTTAACGCATTTAAGACAGGAAACTTATTTCATAACAACGTGTCAACTACAAGGGGTGGTGTGGGGCGCGCCGGTGCGCGTGCGCGGGTGAGCGTCCGCTCGCTACGTTGTCTCCCTCTCCAGCTGATTTAAACCTAGTCTGGCTCATTTTCTAAACAAACATAATTACTTTAGATCATCCTAAAGCAGTCAAAGGGCTTTGATTCAGCAATATACTTAACTACATACCGTAGGACGAGGTGGCTATAAAATGCAGGGGCGACTTTGAAATCCTAGTTTTGAAGAATGTATATTTTTACGACAGATCTTTGGCGAGTCTAATCAGATACTTAATGAGGGTTACTTTATAACCTTAACAGATCAATAAATCAAATTTAACTTTTATGCAGGAACAAGAACCGGTATTTTCTCCATACAAAAAGAACGGTTCTTTTTTCGTTCTTTTTCGTTCTTCGGTAATGTAAATTCTAATTTAATGGAGGCATTTTAAAATATCTTATTGTATAAAGAGTATGAAACATTTTAAAATGTAACAGTTTTTGTAAAATAACGGTTCCGGTCCTTGCTTTTATAACAATTTCAAATCTATCAATGTAACCCGATTTTTCGTTAGTCACCCCGTTCTACAGTAGTTCATTCGAAACGTCAAATTTATAAGCTTAGCTGAAAAACGGTTTGAAATTATCTAGTTATCAATTATACAGTTTTTGATATATTCTACTTTAATGTAGTTATTAATCTCCAATAAAGCTACTGCAATTAAATCATCGGCATAATTCTATTTTAATTAAAAATAGAGGACAGACAAAATGAGCCAGAGTGCTACCCTAAGCCTATACTCTTAATGCTAAAAAAACTTTGCTAGGACTTCTAAGCCGTGCTAATTTTACAATTCAAAGCCGTTTTACCTTTTACAGAACAAGGTAAGACATTTTTACCTTTTCACCGCCCAGGTTAACACTTGCAAATTCATAATAAAGGCGAATTTTGCTCAAGTTGTCGCGTTAGTGCGTAATAAAGGCGGTCAAAAGATTCAACGGCGTAAAAATAAAGATTTTAAGACTTAGAAATGAAAAGAACACCTAAAATGTCATTTATTACAATTCAATTTAGAATCAAATGCTTTTTTCTTTTAAATTCACATACATTTTAATCTAGCATGAGTGTTACATTTTTAAATGTATTTTTTATTTAATATAGGTACGTTATTATTAATTACGTTAGTAAGGCTATTTTAGTAGACGATTGTCAGCATTGTCAAAATTCACACAACGATATTTAAACCAACCGAATTTGCCTATGTGGAAATATCTCCATAGTATACGTTACAAATGATTTACATGATTTAACACGATTGGATCGGTAGCATTGTACGATTTGTACGATACGCAACAATGGATTTAGTCTATATACAGAGACATTTCTGCTCTTATTTAGTATAGACTTACGCGGAACTACGTAAAGTTCAACTTCGCTTGATTAGACCGTGTGACGTCAGTGACATATAAATAAAGGGCTCCCAAAAGCAAACCCTAGAAAACATTCTAATATCCAAAATAAATGAGATAGTACGAGTAAGGTCAACAAGGAAAACGAATCTGGTGGATAAACACATCGATCAAATTTTTATTTAAGTTCTCAACAGTGTCCGTTAGTACAGAATGTCATGGATTATGCTACAAGGCAAACGGTTGATACAACTCCTCTTACTAAACGACAAACACCGTTGTGTGATTTTTGAAAATATAAGCTGTTGTGGTGCGATGAGAGATAGTTCCAACATTTTAGCGACTCTAAACAAAAGATATAGATCGCTTCCTCACTCTAGACTTCTATTTACCATGTACAATACCCATCCTGACCTGATCACACCACAATATAGAAAAACGAAGTCGCATACATCACACTAAAGACGCACATACACAATTACACATTCATGCACAACATGATTAAATCAAACATCACAAAATGCAATCACGGTAGAATGTACCATAAATTACTTGTACTGGGCGAACGATACATAATACTGATGAAATATAGTCTGGGTAACCAGCTTTGTCTATAGAAAGGCGGCAAATTCCAATTTTCTATCGTGGCGTCCAACGCTTCTTTTTTTTATTCGCCGCCTTTTCCACTGGCAGGTTGGTTTGCCATATTAAAAAAATATGGTGTAGGTATTGCTTCTTTTCATAGGTGTTCTCAGACAGGCATACATTCCCAGTACATGATAATTTATGGATAAAAAATGCTCCATAAAACAATTCAACAAACCATAAACAATGTAAACTTAATACAGCCGATTAAAATGATTTCTTGGCCATAACGGGAAACAGATAAAACATCTATACACGAATGGCTTTAAAATTAAGGTAAAAAATGTATTCATCAACTTGGCCTAAATTGATTTAAATAATAAAGTGGTCTAAGATTTCCTGAGATTCGAATGCAGTGAGCTTCATAATACAAATCATGATTTAATAAGACAAAATATTTTTAAAGACTTATTAAGTATAATACCACCCACTAGACACGACACTGAATTATTTATATTTTTACAATTAACACTGATATGTGACAATGAGAGATGCGTTACAGTTGGCGACACCATCTGTCAACATTGTCAAACTAATATAATCCCTATCAACTTAAGTTTAGATCGATAATTTATTGACAAATGGTATCATACGTGTCACTAACATTTATTAATACCAAGTGGCCCCAAGATACGATATTCAGAGTATAAATAAGAAACGTGATGTTGATCTTACAAATGTCAAAAGAAAGTAAACACGAATTAGTGCTGTCATAAAAAAAAAACATACAATGAAGAATATTATCTACGTCATAAAAGTTAATTCCGATTAGTATTGCTTCTTTTAAAATTCGTTGAGATACGAGAATTTATTGCAATGAAAAATTGGTACATAAAGTAAAATTTACATACTTTTGTCATGTCTTAATGGATGGGTAAAAAAACATTTAGGTATAAAATGAGCAAACGATTAAATTACATCTTATACTTATATCTACGAAAAAATGGTGTTTCTAAAAATTCCAAGTTACGATTCCGTTCAGATAAGAAATACAAATTACAGATCATAGTTTTCGAACGGAACGGTTCATAGTCAAAATGAGATAATGAACGGCAGGCGCCGTGAGAGCGACAGAGATAGAGAGAGCTCACGTTCAGAAACCGATGCCCATTACGCGCCAGCGTCAATATTGTAGAGAAGATCAACCCTGAAAAAAAAAAGAATTCTTATTATTCGTCGTTCGCTGCATGCAAACATTGTCAGTTGCCTGCCAACCTCGTTCATTCTTACCCCCTTATTCAGTCTAAACAATGTGTCCATAAGAGCAAAAGGGACAAACAATTATTAGCGGCTTGTTAAGTTATCAGACGTTTATGAATAAGGGGGTTAGAATTAGAATGTAATTGCGGTTTAAAAAATGTCGCCTTAAAGTAATATCACACAAAACTCTGTCCAACAATCTGACATTTTCTGTGTATACAGTATACAACAACAGTATACAACCAATGAGGGTTTTCGATAATTTTTCTGCCACCAGGGCGGCGCTTCGTACGCACCTGGTCTCGACAGCTGTCAGGTTCATACTATTCATAGGCACCTGGGCCTAAAATATTGAAATTCTATTTTATTTGGAAGAGAATTGATTTTGTAATGGATTACGACTAATACATGGTCGTCGAACTGAAGATTGAACTCTAAAACAGGCGCTCAAAGTCACTGGTATTCAAAATAATTACTATAACTTTGTTAATTTCATGAGAATTGACTTGGAACTATTTTATTCATTTATTTTAGGTAACAATATGACTAAAGTAATGGTTTTCAGAATAAATAAACCTATAAATATGTTGAAAATTAAATGAGCGTATTTATTTTGACAGTTCGTTATACGGTCGCCTCAGTGCTGCCATCTCACCTCCCCATAGCGGCAGAAAAAGTATCAAAAACCCTCATTCTACGCGACTACAATTTTAGAATTTGCTACCTCTTTCTACTGGAAAGTTTCTTGGCCAGATTATATGCCATGATGAGTGAATATCCTTTTTAGGTCCAAAGGTTTTACGTAGGCCTTATGGTGCAACTCTGTCCGTCCGTCCATCTGACATATAGGTAGTTAAATATTTCGAGAACCACAGAAAAACGATTCGAGATTTAGAGTTTGTATTATTTTGAAAGAGATCAAATTGAACATTCCAAATATTTAAGGTGCATTTTTTAAATAATATATATTTATTTTCAAAACTACAATTTATGTGCATAAATTAAATCTAACTAATCTACTTAACCTAACCTATATCTTTTCTACACATTTTTGGTAACAAAAAAGGAATGTTTCATACAAACATTTTGGGAAATATGATGTATCTTGCTCAGCATCATTGACTCTACCAGCGTACCAATATTTATCAATATCGAAGACGTGATCCAAATGTACGGTCGGCTCTAATAATATGTATGCGATTTTGATCCTTATGCCTTTGACATACGTTCCGAAATGTAGGTATGTATATTATTAGACGTGACTGTACAAACTTTTTATCGGATTTCCGGATTAAATCCCAATTTCCAAACAGCTCATTCTTTTCCGGATTTTCGAAAAAATTAATGAGTTTTCATTTTAATTTTCAACTCTAAACCAATGCGAATTAGGTCTAATTTTCACTTATACCAGGAGAACGCGATGTCATCGAGGAAAAGTCAAATTAAATAGATGGAAAGGAGTGACATCAGTGACATGGAATATTTCTGTAAAAACCCGAAAAAAAACGAAAACTTCATACGTTCCCGAAAAAAACATTTGAGTTAAACTTTCACGATAATCACTCATATTTTAAAGACAAACGGGTCTAACGAAACGTCAGGATATAATTCAACGTAAGTTTACCCTATTAAGACCCGGTTGTCTTTAAAATATAAAACGTTTGAGTTTTTCCGACATTTTCAACGCTATTGTTACCTGAATGTTCAGACGTGCTGTATATACTCGGGGTTTAGGAAGGAGAAGCCCATGAACTCCGTCTGGTCCAGATTCATCATGAACAGCTTGTCGGTGGGCGTCAGCTCGGTCTTCTCCGTGGTGAACTGCTTGTCGAAGTTCGATACGTCTTTGCGATGTTTCTGGAAAAAGACAATCGCGATTTGTACAGAGCAATCCGATAAGTAAGGTACACCTGGGTAAGACTGAACTATTTTTCGGTGAGTTGAAAGGATGTCACAAAAAAACATACTTTATTTTCACTAACTTTTACCTGCAGATGTGTGATGTATGTGATAAAAAAGAAATCAAGGTTTCAATATAAAACTTGATGCCGCTCAGCCGAATAGCTTAGGAGTAATCGACACTCAAACTTGCACTATTTTTTTTTCAAGACACCCAACCGAAAAACCTTCTTGGTTTAAGATCGGACTAGTATCTAATTTCAACACTAAAGTAAGAAGAAGAAGGTGCATAGCTTCCTGATCGGATCTCCAAAAATTCTCTAAACAATTCACTTTTTTTTTAAACGTCACGTCACGACTGATGTGCTCATTGGTTGCTCCATACTAGTGAGAGGGGCGGAGTGAAATGGCGTCATGCATAATATAGCCAGTGAGGAAAAAATACTACTATTTTAGTAGAGTTATTGCGGTCATCCGATCTTACATTAGATCCGATCTTAGTCGGGTGTACCCTACAATTTATCTCTTTTGGTTTAATTGATATGTTGATAAGACGGAAAGGGCCAAACGATACTGAGCGGAATGGCAAGTTAATCGTTTATGAATAAGAGGGTCAGTGTAATAATCAGGGTTCGGATATCTCGTAGCACGGTAAGACGTTAGTCAACTCATACTCATACTCACATACTCATTCCAAAAGTTGATTATAAACGAAATAAATAATTTGGAATTGAATTCAACTATATTTTAAATGAAAAAAAGACTGCTTCACTATGTTGTATATTTCGTAAAAAACCACGCAAACAAAAAATATTATTAACTTATGCTTTTAGTCGGTAATATCCATAGAACACGTAGATAAAATGAAATTAAAAGCATTTTTTGACGAGGATGAGTATGAGTATAAGTTGACTTTTATGTTAAAATCGACTCCGTGGTCCTCCAACGTCTTACCGTGCTACGATATATCCGAACCCTGGTAATAATCCTTTCCCATCGCATTTGCTCGGAAACGTCTGAATGTATCTTTCTGTTTCAATTAGCTCCAGTATCCATGCTCCAGTAAACCTGCTTTGTTGACGGCAATAAGGATTCAAATATTTCCGTAAAAAACGAAAAGGAGAAAGGAATACATATTATATCATCCTGGGTACATTTGTAAATCCGAATGGCATTCAAGCGTTACTCTACCACATTGCAAGTGTGATAAATACCGTTTCAACAATTTTATTATCATTCAACGTATCGACTTGGTGGCAACAATTTCGAGGTTACACCCGTTCGATAAAAAAAAATCGGATCACTATTCTTAGAGAAATCGAGTTACATAAAAAAGCCGAGTCAAGAACCTCCTCCTTTTTTGAAAAGTTAAAAAGTAAACTCACCATAATATAATTAAACTGTTAAACTCACGTGTATTACACTACGAGCGACATGTTTCGGAGAGCCTAGGTCTCCATTATCAAGCACTGAGCCCGTGTTCAGGCCAAGCGACTATAATTATTATAAATATTAGATGTCATATACCAAAGAAAAACGGGTACCGGGTAAGACCGAGTGGCCGAGGGGTACAGGCATCAGCCGCGAAAGCTGAGTACGTGGGTTCGATCCCCACCTCGGACATAGGTGATCTTGGTCGTTTTTCTTTGGTATATGACATCTAATATTTATAATTTATATAGTATTAAGTAGTGTGACTACTGGAGAAAAATTTAAAAGTACAAATCAAAATATTTAGTTAATAAATAATTTGATTTGTGTTTTCACAATATGTTCGACTATAATTATATTTTTTTTATAGCGAGCGCGGCGCGCGTAGTGACAAAATACACGTGAGTTTAACAGTTTCATTATAATTATTTATAATAGGGATGATGACTGCAGTTAAAATAAATTATTTAACATCATGTACGACATAATACACGAAGAAATTATTACTAAGATGTAGATTGCAGTAATTATTGTACAGAACTTCTATTTAATAAATTGAAAAGAACTTAAAATAGTAGGTCATTTCTCAGTACTCAAACGTGACGTCACTTTTGTGTATTTCATATAAAATTCCATAGTGGTGATCGTTTTGACAGTTCGAAAAAAGATGCTGATTTGACTTGCCAGTCATCATACCTATTATGTGTCACGAAAGCACAGAATAAGTAATAGTACTACATACAGAAAGGCCACGATCACCCCCGCACCAATTCGAATTACCCCACCCCACTCGGCCGCCGGATGACGTTTGCCGGTATGCGTCGGTAGGCAAGAAGGAAGATGGCTGGCATTTATTGTTGTATTGCGCGTGTACAGACACCCGTACGCACACATAGGCACGGACAAATGTCAGATTGAGTTTTTGCATGCCGTGTCCACCCTATGACGAAAGTTTAAATGAAACTCACGATCTTAGGCTTGAAGGGCGGCTGCACATCTCGCGCCTCTATACGCGCCCAGTCGATGCGTCTGAAGAAGGGGTGCGTGCGGACATCCTCCTCGCCCTTGGCGCCGCAGCCGAGCCGCTTTTGAGGGTTCTTCATCAGGAACGTCTTGCAAGCATCTTTAGCTTCCTGGAAGGGTAATTAGAATCATCAATCTTTTAGTCCACTAATGGATATGGCCACCTGCAATGACATTAAATAATAAATGGACGCACAGAGCCAAACAAAAAACTAAGAAAAGTGGCACTAAAAGTCATTTCTATCATGTTTCAGTTGAAGCTAATAACGCTCACTTACAATAAACTATAATAAAAAAAAAACTCAAAGAATATAAAACTTTGTGAAGTGAGCATTATGTGTCAAATTTGCGAACAACACCGCAAAATAGTAGAAACTTTTTATGTTCAAGGAATAATGATGCTATACCGTAAGGTGACCAAATGTCAACTGTCAGAACTGAATAGCGGAGCAAAAGGACCGCAATATTTACTTCTGCAGCCCATTTTTTGGGGCCATTTTTTTGAGCTGTTTGGGGATCCACTTATATATTCTAAATCAGTGGCCACCTGTAACCTTTAGGTACGTACAGCCGCCATCAGATATATCGGAGCTGTGGAGGTGGTCACAAATATCGGAGCATGTACTTTATCGCCTTGACAATAAAGGTGTGGTTCCGATATTTGTGACCACCTTCACCGCTCCGATACATCTTATGGCGACTGCGCCAGGCGCGGATCGAGGATTTCGTTAATATTTATGATATGGAGATTTGGGTATTGACTTATGAAATGAATAATGATAGAATTTTATACTGAAATCGTTAAAAATCTGCACCTAGGCATACCTAGGTCCCTTGTCTTGTGTTTTGGGGTAAGGCACGCTATTATCAGTAATAGATAATAATATTATGATCTCCGGGGCTGTGTAGTCACATTCCTTCATGTATCATCACGTTATTTATGTTTTTTTTTAATTATTAAAAACCTCGCAGTTGCGTAACAAGTAAAAAATACTTCAAACTTTCAAAAGCAAAAGCGCAGGTATACCGCGCTTTTTACCGTTTGATGTTTTAGCCAGGGATCGGATAGCGGTTTTTTCTCCATACAAAAGAACGGTTCGAATTCCGTTCTTTTTCGTTCTTCGGTTCATAATTTTTTTGTTAATGGAGCAATTCAAAAATATTATGTTCATAGTTACATAAAATGTTGAATACTACATAAAGAGTGTAAAATATTTTAAAATATTGAGCTATTTCGAGGTTTTTCTAAAAAACCGGTTCCGATCCCTGGTTTTAGCGGTCAAACGTAAAATTCCTGGCACTAATCATAACTTACATTACTGATAATAAATACAAACCGTGACTTCGAAGCTTTTGTATGAAAAAACCCCTTTGAAGAACAAATGACTTCTCTCTTACCTTGCTAAGTGTTTTGGGGTTGATACAGAATTACACAGATCAGTATAGATAGCTAACGGTGGCATGGAACATGTCGCAGCGTTATGGCCGATAGGCCTTTATAGTGTGACAGATGCGCGCCCTATGAGCCAGTCGCAACTTACCCGCGACTGCAGGATGAGCTCGGACATATCCGCAAAACGCCGAATTGTGCCGTTATTTCTTGTAAAAATAGGAGTGTAAATAAACATTTCGAGGACTATTGAGTCACGTACCACATGAAAGTATTGATTTTTGTAGTTATTAGTTGACAAAACCACGTATTTTTACAAATAATATACAACAACAAACCGCTGACATAAATGTCATAATGATTTTACTTGGGCATACCAATTAGTTGAACTATTCAGTGACAAATTGTATGTGCGTTTTACATTGACGGCTTAGAATAGCAAGCAAGTTGCAATTTGGTAAGTGACCGTGCAATGTATCCAATTGCTAGCGATATTCACAACCATCCTGTCATTTCTTGGTACGGCCGCTGCGAGCAGGCCGCGAACTAGAGGTACGACTGACCGTGCCGATGACAAATAGGGTCGATAAATTGTTGATGTATTTGATTATATTCAATTTTTCTTTCATATTTTGACCTTTGTATCAATATCTTATCTTCATAAAGGTAAAACAATATATATAGATTATATCGCGTATTATATTATTTTGAGCCTTTTACAATAACCGATGTCAAATGTTGAAATTGTTTTATTTAAATATGTGACCATCACGGAAACGGCTGATAACATTATATTTATTAAGGGTACAACCGTCTAAATAATTAATTGTTCATGTGATACCCAGCCACAATTAAGATAATGTCGTTAATAAATTGCTTTGTTCATATTCAAATATATGTTTATAATTGACATTCTGTAGTTTATTATTTACAAACCAGATCCGACACGAAAGTAAGAAAAAAGTTTTCTAATTTATTATTAAACGACATAAAATGAAAACAAACAATATAAGGACTAAACTTAACTACCTATAAATAAAAAAATTGGCCTAAATCGCCCTCAGTGGGCAAGGTAC
>JALPQI010019729.1:0-20261 GCA_025490895.1 Thaumatotibia leucotreta | reverse complement strand
CAAAAGCTAGAACAAACAATATTTTAGTTCCATGAAAAATAAGCAAAGTATTAAAGAAAAACACTGTTGTTACATTTTGTCAGTCCGACGATTTCGAGAAATTCCACGGGACCGTCAGTTCCCAATTCCTTCGAGATAGCTGCAACAATAGGTCGTATGTGTACAAATGGACACTTAAATTTTCTTAGTTAAATTCAAAACACAAAACTGGCATTTTAGCTTCGTGAAATTGTCACTGGCAATTTAACAAAGCACCTAATATGATGACATAACATCATCAGCTTATTTCAGTCCACTGCTAAACAGGCCTCTCCCATGCGTATGGACGCCAATAATCGCCACGGTAGGCAATCGCAGTAATGTGTCCATTATAATGAAACTGACACGTAACATACTCGTAATGCATCATAGAAAAATAACAAATCGCATGGATAACAGTTAACATTCACATGAATAGCATAGCAGCCAATCATGACACCGTAAAATCCTGAGATTTACAAATGTGAGCGTGGTAAAACATCCATTTTGAAGCCATTGAATGTTGTGAGTGTTGAGTGGTAGGCTTAGTGATAACCCTAGTTTAGAACAAAATAATCATAGACCAAGTGCGGATAGTTCACAAAACCTGCGTAGCTAGAAAGTGTTGTTGTTGTTAAATTTTCTCGCTAGTCTGCCTGCGACCACGTGTAATGTCAGGATAATATTAAACGTAAATATTAAGCGATTAAGACCTGTGTCGTTAAAATATGACACCATAATACATCTAATAGTTAGGAGGCACCGTAAAAATATTCATAATAACTTTACGCCTTTTTCAAAATCGCCGGATAAATATGTCAGTTAAATTATGACTATCCTTTTTACCACGCATATAAAAGAAAAGGACAGATAATATTTATCTGACACATATATTGTATTCGAGGTTGGTGAAAGGGGCACTCAGACCTTTAAATAGAAATATTATAAATCGTCGGTTAGTATCCAAAATATCATCATCAGCAGCCTGTGACAGTCCACTGCTGGACGTAGGCCTCTCCTATTAACTATGCGTATAGACGCATTAGGAGGTAAATGCCCTAATCACCAAAATATACTTAGTAACAAATATCTGAAAATAAAGCTCGTATCTTAGCTCTTATTTAATACTGACAGTAGACACAGATATACGAGCTTTCTAATGATACGTAGTGAGTTTTTATAGTGAATTTTGCTTGTCAACGGACGACATAGTTTATTCATAATGAGTATTCACGAAGCTCGCTTCGAAGAAGGTAGATTATTAACACATTTTAGTGAAGAAACTATATGATTTGGGCTAGTCTCCGATATACACGGTGCCCATGAGGAAGGGGAAAAAAATCAACAGCAGATTTCTGACCAAATTTAAAGTTAAAAATGTCATATGAAGTTTTCTGGATTGAGTCTATTTTCAGAGAAAATTATATTTTTTCCCAAAACCGTTTTAGCCCGTTACGCTATGATAAACGCATTTTAGGAAACGATTTTGTTACCATGTTGTCTTAGTCCTGTCACTCTTAATTGACAGAAATCAAATTAACGAACAAAATCTTTAATCACCTAGCAAAAAAAAAACTTTTAAAGTGCATATCGCGATAGTTTCATTAATAAAATCCTTTTTTGTGTATTGAGGCATTCAAAACATCAAAAAAAAAACAAAAAAAACTTTTTTTTGCAGATTTGACCAAAACTCACTTAACATTTTTTGCTTCTTTTCAGTCTCAGGAATATGCTGTTAAAATTTTTCCCTTTCCTCACGGGCATCTTGTATATTGATGACTCATCCCTAGTTACAATTAAACCATCTAAAGCCGATGTTTTTTCAAACCGCTGGTTCGCATGGCTCCCCCGCTCCCCTAACGAGTCTCGCTTCACCGCTCCACGTATCATATCTTTTCAATTTCGAGACACTCCTGCTAGCTGTAGTTGATATTTCAGCTATCAGCCCGCAGGGAACGGGGGAACTAAACTATCCCCTGTAGGGAATACGATTATTTAATATAGAAAATGATGGCGAGGGGATGATGGCAAGTCATGATGAATAACAATTATAGATGATATGTATAAAGTGCGAAGTTTGGTGGATGAGTGAAGTGCCTGTCAATCAGAGTTGGGCAAAAAGTAATATGATTACTTCTGTATATTACATTTGTATGTAATATACAGAAGTAATCATATATGTACGTATCTTTGTAATATATATTACAAAGTACACATACAAAAGTAATCGGAAGGAGTAATCATATTACTTTTTGCCCAACTCTGCTGTCAATTCACGGGTTTTCGTTGGTAAGTATCAATGTATTTCGCAACCGTTTGACCACCAATATAAATAACACTACGCAAATGAGATCTTGCATTAGTATGGGCCTCCTTCGATCTTTGTCTTATTTAGAAATTTCTTTGTTATTTCTTATGTTGGTCCTAAAACAGAAGTTATTTATGTAGTTTGATAATCTATATCACTTCTGAACGTATTGCAAAAACACAAATCAAATTATTTGTTAACTAAATATTTCGATTTGTTCTTTTTATTTTTCCCCAGTAGTCATACTACTTGATACTATATAAATTATAAATATTAGATGTCATATACCAAAGAAAAACGACCGAGATCACTTAGTGTCCGAGGTGGGGATCGAACCCACGTACTCAGCTTTCGCGGCTGATGCCTGTACCTCTCGGCTACTCGGTCTTGACCGGACATTAGGTGATCTCGGTCGTTTTTCTTTGGTATATGACATCTAATATTTATAATTTATATCACTTCTTTTCAATTTCCGATTATGGCGTCAAAGCCACCTATTAAATTAATAATAGCAGTAATTTACAGTTGCTCCAATAAAACCAATGAATAGTCAAAATTACCTAACTATTAGATTTTACTAATGCAGCTTAATTTAACTATTTAATTTGATTATATCATTAATAATAGCGTTCCGGAATGAAATTGTGAACCGAATATACCAGTCTATTAGACATTTTGGAAAATTATTGTAAACTAGATGACATTTACTTCACATGCAGTGATTGTATTAACAGTGTGCAAAATATTTATTCATTATGTCATTATTATGTGAAATTAATTTTAAATAACACCTTTAGGTATATTTTAGGAATCAGATTTATACTTTATTTATAAAGCCAAACTACCAACTCCTACACGAGTAGGATCGTCATCATCATCAGTTAGTCCACTGCTGGACGTAGGCCTCTCCTATTAACTATGCGTATAGATAGATAAACGCATTAGGAGGTAAATGCCCATAATCGCCACGCTGGGCAAGCGGATTAGCGATCGCAGTAATGTGTCCACTATGATGACGCTGCTGCCCATCATCAATCTTTTATAATGGTCAGTGACACTTCCATCCCTTAGTCGACTCTTACGACACCCGCAGGAGGAGTTGGGGTGGTGACAAATGTATTCTTACTGCCGTCACCACACGGCAAACGCGAGTAGGATCACTTTACACTAAATATAGGCTGTTTACTTGTGGAAATAATAATTAAATTTTAGTTTCATGAAAGTCGTCTGTTTTCATGATATCGATAAATGTTTTCCCGTACAGACTTTTAACGGGATAAGTAATATCGTTCACTTTATGCCGTGGTATAAAAATAAATAATAAAGTTCTAATGTTATGAGTGCACTTTAAACATCTTCGCTGTTACCATCTTTGTCGGAGTGCAAAGTTGCCAAATTGACGTGTAAAGAGCCCGAACGTGACCAATTTGCCCAAAAGGTGTTTTGAATTTTTAATTTGGAATTCGCACTCTGAATAAACGAATCACTTTATCCAATACAAGAACTGTCCAATTTATTATACCTTCTATTACCTACTTTTTAAAAGGTAGATAGGTGCTAACTGCGCAGAGAGACGAAATATTGCCGCTGATTCCTTTTTAGGGTTCCGTAGGTATTCTTAGAAAATATCGAGTTCCGTTCCACGGAATTTGATATTTTCTAAGAATACCGAATGTGATTATCTTTAATAACGTCGCTCTATGTTTAATAAACAAGAGTATTTAGTGACAAACAAAACAAACTAAACCAAACATTCGCCCTTTGCTCTTATGATTGTTTGTTTATTTTGATTACGCGTACCTTTTATAGGTAATTCGGTACACATACCTAACCAGATGGCTTACCGTGGTCACGCGTGTACCGTTTATCGACTCCTCACTTTGGCACTTATATACTTGTTAGACCAGAGCCCCGTTTCTCAAAAGCTTGTAACTTATAATACAAGTGGAAGTCTCTTTTTAGTACACCAGTAGTAGGTGCCCTTTTTACGCGCTAGTGCGAGAAGTGGCTCATTTTACGTCAATTCCAAAACTTCGGAGGGCCATCTGTACTAAAAAAACCTTGTACGAGACACGTGCAAAAAAGAAATTTGTAGCTCGTGTCGATTTAAAACATCGCCACTCGTTTCGTATTTATGTCTTTCGCGATTGTATCGCAATGTACTAATTTAACATCATTAATAATATAAGGACTTCCGCTTGTATTACAAGTTACAAGTGTTCGAGTAATAGGCTCCTGACGTGAATAACGACAAATAATTAAACACGGTACCAAATCCCGGCGAGGGCATTATTTGTGTATTGATTGATCACAAATATTTGTTCCTTGGCCTTGGCTGTCTATATTTATATTTAAGTATCTATATATATTATTTATATTTAGTATATATATATATATATATTAGGGTGTCCCCTATTTTACGAATTTTAGAAATGAATAACGCATACCCCCTAAATCGGCTTTTATAACCCCAAAACACTCTGAAAAAAAAAAATCAGCTCATTCCTGTAACAGGAACCCGTGCCGACTTTCATCTGAAATTCCCATACAAATTACTATGAAAAAAATTAGTCAGACAGTAAGTTGATAATAATGTATTGTTTTTCTGTTCTCAGCAAGTTAATTTTATGATAAAATGTTTATAAGACAGTAGTATATTTTAATGCCATAGAAAAAAATAAAAAAAACGAAAAAAAATTTTGGTCATTTTCATACTTTGTATAGGAAAATGGCATGAAAGTCGGCACGGGTTGCAGTTACAGAAATGAACTGAATTTTTTTTTCAGTGTGTTTTGAGGTAAAAGAAACCGATTTAGGGGGTATGCGTTATTAATTTCTAAAACTCGTAAAATAGGGGACACCCTAATATATATAGCTATATATATACACATATCACAAACCGACTAAGGCGATTTGTGTAAGATATCCCAAGATACATATTTATTTATTTAAACAGCCATTTGTATGGGACTATGGCCGCTCCAGATGTCTCTTGGCAGTTCGTCTTCTTCATTTTAAGTAACCGTTTCTGAAGTTTTCTGGTTCTGTCATGCAACTTTCTCAATCAAGTCTGGAATCCAGTCAGGTAAATATCTCAAAACTAAGCCTCCGAGGTCTAATAATCTCGTAAATCGCGTGAAGTTTTATTTACTTCCTTTCCGAATTTATAGAGATGAGGGATCCTTTCATTTGCATCCAAAGTGGCTGATCTGCTATCCCTTTATGGAGCGATCACAAAAAATGTGCGCACATTTACATTGATGTGTCGGAATATAATGTATTCATAAATTTCACTACCCTTTTCTAAGATTGGGCGAATGTGTAAATTAGCCGAAGGGTGAGCTTGAACTTGGCTTGCTGTTTCCGTGTTTCGTGTTTATCTTCAGAACATGATACATCATTCATACATTCCTCTATACCATTACCTACTAGGGTTCGTAGGGACTCAATAGTGTATACATATAAATAATTGAATATAGCTACTAATGTTCAAGTTGCAGAATATTCTGAAAATTGTGGGAATAGACTGAGAAATTTCCAAAAATTTTCATGAGAATTTAAGAGTAAGTTCTCATTGCCAATGTTTCCATGAGAACATATAAACTTATTGAGTAAACAAGGCACAAAATATACCTTAAAAGGCACGTATACACAACGGTTTTGGCATGGTTAGATTGCTTGGAAAATTTAAACCGCCGAGAATATTCTCGATAGAAGTTACGCAACTTATCAAACTTCTCCTCGGTACATTGCTAAATATAGCTAATCACAAGTCGAATATTACTGTGCTTATGATGGTATCGTGTTTAATCGTTTGCCGTCAGGTTCTAACAAGTATGTAAGTGCAAAGTGACAAGTAACACGATAAACGGTAAATGCCTGACCATGTTAAGCCATCATTCCTTGCTGCGTCGCAATGCGATTTGCTGGTACAATCGATCATACTTTTTGATAAAAACAAATCGTAATTCTCAAAACAAATCGTAAGTTAATCTCAGTAAAAGGCAAGAAAGTCACTACCCTTTTGCTTGTTATACTCGCATTCAAATGATCCATTGGTTAATTTCTTAAATTTCTAGTATTATTAAGAACGAATAACACAGAACCAAAACAGTGGGAAGCTAACTCTAATTGGCAAGAAACTCGAAAATCCCGACCGCTTTTACTTCGAGCTATGCGGCCAGGGTGCTTAGCCAAGTTGCCAATCGCTAACGCGTAATCGTCAATCGTAAGCGAAAGGCAGTTAACTGTCTTTGTCGCACTAATATGAAAGAGTGACAGAGAGGGAAAACTACGGTACGCTACTAAGCGCTAACGCTTGGCAACTTGGCTAAGCATCCTATTCATAGTTTTCGTTTAAAAATAGATGGTGTCAAATAATTTTCCTGTCTGCTGACTTATTCCTCCTCATTACAGCGTTTAAAAATACTTAACATCCTACAGAATTCATGACGAGGCCAGGTTCGTTTCAAACAATTCTGAAAAGTTCCTGAGGCTTTTATAAATAAACGCAATCCCGGACAAACGAATGTAAGTTACGAAATATTGTCCTATTTTTTATTAACTGCACTATTTTTATTCCATTTCATGCCTAAAGATTTTGCCAGATAATCTAGCTATTGGAGCACATAACATAATATTTGAGAGTCGCCGACATTTGTCACGTATAAGAACCGACTTGCGACGGAAAGATGCGACTTTCAGGTCGAACAAACAGTGGGGATATACTTTGTTTGTTCGACCTGAAAGTCGCATTTAGGTAAATGAGTAATTGTAACTAACGGGTAAATACCCAAATTGATTTTAATCAGTATACCTCGATATTTTTCTAGCAGGAACGAGAGATTGACAAAATGAAATATCGACATGAATGTTATCGATGAGTACACCCTGTTCTCATAAAAATACTAACTTCGTAAAAACAGATAATCAAGAAATACAGGGTCCTAAATATCTAATACCTCGTATTAATTGGCTCTCTTCTCCTATGACTTTAGAGTGTATTTTATTAATATTTTTTTTATTTTGATGGGTAAGTGCTAATACAAGATAGAAGAAAAATAATGTATCATTTTGAGTGGTATAAGTATAATCCACTTTCATGTAAGATATCTGTAAGCTTTGGCACATTATTTATTTATTAAATTTGTTTATTGACTAAAATAAGACTTATCGATAACAGTTATGTCGATGTTTAATTTTGTCAATCTCTCGCTCCTGCTAGAAAAATCTCGAGGAGCTAGGCATTATACAGTATGTTACCATGACCCGGGCTTTTACGAAAATGGGTAATAATACGCATTACTAATAGCAATCGTTTTCAAGTATTAACATTTAACAAATAATTAAATTGACCGTACAATTAATTGTATTTCCTCCGAGCGATCAATGTAACGCGTGTACTGCTTAGTTGTCAAACGTTGTGAGTGGCTGCGATCTGTCATTGTCAAATGCAAATTAACGATTCATTTTGAAGTACATTGCTTCTCAATTAACTTTTCTTATAAAGTTAATTACTTTTGAAATTAGCATTTTGAATCGAATAATGTTCACGGTTTGGCTAGAAATCTGCATCACATTCCTCGGTTTCGATAAAAGCCAGTATCATAGACACACACTGTATAAAATAATGTAATAATAATCATCCAAAAAAATAGCTCCTATTCATATGAGTAGGTATAACAGTCAAACGACTAGGGCAATTACATTCTTGTTTAGGACTAGAAAGGGCTAGTTGAGCAATCGGGTTAGTTGAGCCACTTAAATATTGTAATGAAAACTATACGCGCTAGCGCATGAAATGAAATTAAAAAAAAAAACCGGCCAAGTGCGAGTCGCACTCGCGCGCGAAGGGCTCCGTACCATTATCAATTTATTATTCAAAAAATACAGTTCCTACCTCAAAAACTATAGGAGATATTTAATCAAACCAAAAATCGTTCATAGAGGTTATTAATGTACATAACATATATTTTTTTAGAATTTTATATCGCGTTGTTTAAAAAATAGAGGGGGGGGCACATTTTTCAGACTTCGAAAGCGGATATCTCGAAAACGATTTGCTTAAATAAAAATAAGATTGACAAACCTTCCTATCATTTTCAAAGACCTTTCTATTAATACTCCACACGCTTACATACAACTAAAAAAAAAATTCTGTCCCTCAATTACATGTCTGGAGGGCCCCCACCCCAATGGTTTTTTTTTACAATTTAGTATCATAATTCTGTAGCGGTTCATACAACTCATATCCTTACCTAATTTCGTTACTGTAGCATATATAGTTTCCGAGTAAATCGGCTGTGACAGACGGACAGATGGACATGACGAATCTATAAGGTTTTTGCCATTTTGGCTACGGAACCCTAAAACAGAGAGGTCTTATTGAAAAAAGACAATACTCTGTCAGAAGTTCCTTTATGGAGCACGCCATGGTGGCAAGAATAATCTATCTGTTTTTGATTTTAAAAGTAAAGTTTGGATTGGATCTTTCGCCTAGATCCGTTCTACAAGTAGGTAGTATATTTTGCATATTTATGTGTTTACCTATCGTATTTAACGACATTGCTTACGTGTTTTGTTTTTTTTTTGTTAAATCAAGTGTAGGCCCTTATATTACGTATTTTTTAGTAAAACTTTTTAGGATGATTTCAATATTAGTTAATACTTACTTATGCATCATGTTTAAAAAGGCTCGTTTTCATATAATTTTGGCTTTTATTACTTAAGAATATTATTCCGTTTAGCCATCTAAAGGAAACGGAAAAGAAAAAGTGTCTGAGGGAAACTTTTTTCCCTGTTAAATTTCCTATCAACTGCAGTAGATTTGATTATTTAATTATAATACACCTAGTGATTGTAGAGCGATAAACTCAAATGTGCTCAACAATAAAGCTTTAGCATTTATTATCGTGTGAACAAAAAAGACGGTTAACCTTATGTTGCGCCACTTTCTACACGCCGAGCCACACCAATATCGTGTGCAGCCCATGCACATGTGTCTTTGCGTGGCAAGCACGTTGTGGTGTACGAAAAGTCATATCAGATGGCACATCGCTTGCGTGGCGTGCACGTGCGCGTGTCTTGCCAGCTGTGTGCCATCTACTATGATAATTCATACGCTACAACGCTTACGCCACGCACACGCTCATGTGCACGTGCCGCATCTGGTATGGCTCGGCCTTACAGGTTTATGCAAGTTATTGGTTTTGAAATTTGGTTTAACGGAATCGGCACCAACAGTGACGGTTCATTGAAATTAATAGGTACGATGTTTACCAGTAGTTGCAACGACTACGTGATGCTGTCACAGTACGACCCAAATATGGATTATAAATGATAACATAAAATCCAACACAAACTTTGAAATCGCATTTAGAACTATGCACTTACATTGTGCACGGAACGCATTGAGTTTAAATCAAGTGTTTGTGGTCTACTGTTAACTACCGTTTACTGTCCAGTTCACGAACCATTTCATCCGAACTTACTATAAACCGGCCTCTGATTCGATACTGTATATTCGTTTATGGGGATCTAATTTTACTGGTGCATTCACGGAGCTATCGGTAAATTCTATAACTGCGGAACTTTTTGGCCTCCCGTTCGGTTTAGTACGATTATTTGCAGGCGAGGGGCGAACGAAAGTTAAACCAGGATTCAATTATGCTGCAGTGAAGCTCGAAATATGTTTACTCTGTTTAGAGCTCATTGGCTGAAAATAGTGAAAATCTGTGAAGAGACTAAAATAGTACTCTGTTGTCTAAACCACAGGTTTTAATGGCTGCTTTTTGATTTTTATCTTTTAACATGAGACATTTTGGTAAATATTTTCAAAGCAAAAGGTACTGAAGGTGACATTTGTTTGCACGTGTGGAGGAATTGATACGGTTTTTGGATTCTACTGATGATTGGTATCTATATCTATAAAAGGGTTGTCTATTGTTTGCCCGACAGTTATTTAACATAATATTCATATGCCCGAATCTAACTTGCCCGGATTTCATTTGCCCGAATGATTTGTTTACCATAAAAATTGTATGACATACTGCTTGTTTACCCGAATATTACCTTCCATAATCATACAATGCCATCCTATTTCTTTTCCATATTATTAAGTGCAATAACATGGTTTAATAGAATATTCAAATGCCAGAAGCAATTGTTGCCATATTAATTGTTGGCCATATTATTAAGTGCAATAATATTATTTAATGGAATATTCAAACGCCATCAGTAATTATCAGTTTTTTCAAATAAGCAGTAGCTATATTATTCAAAGTTACAAGCGTTTGAAAAAACGGGCTTCTGGGAACCGGTCGACGAAGCCCCGCTGCGCTTCTCTTCTGGGGCTTCTATTTCTGCTCTAAGGGATGAAAGGTACCTAACGAACCTATCCAGGTTAGGGTGGGGGAACTACAATATGTTCTTTTTTTAAATGGGGGGGGCTTTGCCCCCCGAGCCCCCCTTGTGGGGGGCTACGCCCCCCCGTCCCCCCTTTTTTGGTTTTACAAAAATGAGGAAGCGTAAACAATGAATTAAAAATACTTAAGTATTTTTTTGTCAACGCTTTTAACTCCGCCCTACCCTAGAAACCTAACCAATCCAAGTTGGTTTTGCCCTGGTTTATTACTTGAACATATTTTTAAACCATTAACCTAGCACTGTGTATGCACAAAATTAAGTAGGCTAAACGAGTAGGATGTCATTTAACATTATGACAAATATTCTCGGCCAAAAAATTTAGGAGGACGTTATGCGACACCACAGGCACCCGGAATACTAACCTAACCTACTTTTTAATAGCAGTTTCACTTTGTGGAGGCTCATTTGGATGACAAGTTATGTTATGGCATGTAATATTTACGGATTCCGATGATTCTGACAAAAAACATTATGGAAATTGTCTTTTCTGGTAGCTAATTTGGATGACAAACGATGTTGTGGCATGTGATAATTACGGATTTCGATGATTCTGACAAATGACATTATGAAAATTGACTTTATGGGAAACAAAGTTTCTGGCAAATGATTAATATAGTAAACAATAAGTATGGCATAAGATGTTATGAGAAACAATATTATGTGTGTTGAATAGGATGGCAAATAAAATTATGGCAAATGAAATTCTGGCAAATGGGGGTATCCCCTATAAAAGTTATCGCTGTTATCAAATAAATAAACTAAATTATGTAATTGTTATTTTATAAAAAGCAAGCATACTGCAGCTGTGGCTGGGTCTCATCCTACGATGTTAGGATGGTGGCCGTGGTGGGATGGTCGATGCACCGTCATTCAAAGCCCGGACGACGGGAGCAAAAATGAACTTTTCACTAGTGCTTAATTAAATATCGACTATTCTATTGACATTTTTAAAATAAAAACTCCTACTTTTTTAGTCTACACACTTATTCTGATATTTCTTGTATATAATTTTGCCTTGAGGATGTAAAAGTAAGTAATTTTAACAAGTTTAGTGCACTTTGAAATTTTGAACGATATACAAGCTGGTTTTTAGGTTCCGGTTCTATAACTGTCCTATGGTAGGTACTAGGTATTACTCGTATTGACATATTGTTTACCAATTTTAGGTCGTCGCAATGCCTCTGACTATGTATGGTTGCATAATTACTGTTGATCAATACATTTCTAATTCATAAAATGTTGGTATGGATGTCGATAGAATAGTCGATATTTAACTAAGCACTAAGCTCTGAAATGGAATTCGAGATCAAAAATGTAAACAATCTATGACAATGACATGACATAACAAAATCAATGTTAAAGTGACATTCCAGGGGTTTAAAACGTTTTATATCGAATGTAGCTTTTAACGCCTTTGTAAATTCTGGCACCCTAGTGAAAAGGGGTATAAGTCGAAATTTGCCACTTTACAGGAGAGCCAAAAAACAATTGGCGAAATTATTAAAAATTGCTGTGCCTAAATGGCAAAAAAATTTAAATAACTTTAAATGTACTTTGAGTAAATACAGTGCGCTCTTTCACATGTCGTCATTGGTTTATGGCTAAAATCAATAGTTTAAAAAAAAATTGACTTGTACCCGCTGAAATAAATGCTATTTAGAAATATAACCAATTTAGTACCCCTTTTCACATATATTGGATATTAGTGATAACGGGTATACATGTAACTTATTTTATGATAACTCTTTTTGAGATGTACTTTTACGAAAAAGTTTTAGCTAAGTTTGTTGGCGAAATTAATTTTAATGGCATAGCATATACGTATACAATATAATCCCAAAAAAACCGACTTATACCTTTGTGCACAAAATGTTAGTAACGTGTAAAAGGGATTAACAAGATTTATATTAATCACTTGATTCAATTATATCCTAATTCTATGAAATAAGTTACAATAAAAATATTTCTTTTTTCCATTTTTTATTAGAAATTACTTCCTTGAATTAGAAAAATATTACTTATTTTCAACAGCCAAAACACAACGTATCATAAAATGATATGTTTTTAAATTTCATAGTACCAAAAAATACCCTAATGTAGCATTTATTTATTCTTATCAATTTTAAATTTAACTTTCAAAATCGTGTCATAATAATTTTTTTCTCATGCCTTATTTCGCTAACACGGTACCCGACTAAAAACCCAAATAGCACAAATACTCTATTTTCTACGGATTCATGAAAGTAAATAATTTAAGTCATGAAATTCAATACTCATACATCAATTTAATTTAATTATTTACTACATTGTCTAGCCCTACTGTCCCAATGACTTTATGCCCTGGATGTCGTGCGCGCAGCTAGGTACGTTCCGTAACGCCTGAATGGCAATTTTGTATCTTATCGAGTCACCTAAAATAACATACTATTGAAAATCGTAATTTTATTAAAAAACTATTGTCTATAGCCTATCGTAATGTACATTACGATACAACTGTGAAAAAAATTAAGTTCGAAATAAGCATAAATAAAGCAAAGCACGACCGAAGGGAGTGTTTTAAATCGACACGATTTACGAATTTCCTTTTTGCACGTCTATTGTACGACATTTTTCAGTACAGTACAGACGGCCTTGCGAAGTTTTCAACCAGATATAAACGACTTCTCGCACTAGTGTGTAAAGAAGTTATTCCAGTTGTTTCGTATGAAAATAGTTACATTGCAGTACTCTGTATGGAATCTTAATAAACAGACTTTAATCGACGATTATAAGTAAAAAGCCTGTCACTATTATGTTCTATCGATTATAATTCTTATAAAACTTGTATAGGTAAATATCAACTTGAATTATTGTGTTAATTATACATTAACTTTGTTGATTTTGTTAGTAGACAATTAAAAAAAAAATATTATGATAATATTGTTTTCATTATGTTATAGCATTCGTAAAAAGTGGCCAGGCATGGTTCCCGGGTGGCTGTTTTGAAATTGTTCCAATTGCATGTTTTTTGGAGTAATATAGATATAGCAACAGCTATAGAACAGCAGCAAATACTCGTATGTGTACGCGCGCTTTTTATATTACCTAGATCATAAGTAAAATTGTTACTACAATTTAAAAAAGGTATTTGCGTTAGGTCATTTAAAACTTTCAACACAAACTAATATTACTAACATAGGTTTTAACAAATAAGCAGCAGAATTTAACAGATGAATTTGAAAAAACATATATATAATCATACTTTAAGAAAATCATTAACCACTAAGTAAATTAAATATTAAAAATAACACTACTAACTATTTTAAACATTGTGTATGTATAACGGAACTTAGTGTAAAAGGGTATAACTTAGTACAAATCCGTCAATTTACTGATGTTAAATGTTAAGTAATACTTTTTAATTTGGTGAAAACGGATATAATTTCCGCAAATGGATTGTATCACATGTAAAAAACTGTAATTCAAAGTGATTAAAGTCGACTTGTACCAGTAACAACATAATTTTATTCGTGAATATGGGTTTATGTCGAATTGTATCTCCAAAAATGTTTTTATTGTTCGTGTAAAGTGATTTAAATAGACATGGATCCTCATTATCCGAGTGACCATCAAGAGAATATGAGTAGTTATAGCTTTATACACAACAAAAATCCAAACGCGTAAAACTTAGCCACACTAATACCTTTTGTAACTTTACAAGGATATACTTTTTTTGTTAGTGAGAATTTATTTCAACTTATACCTGACACTGCATGGTCATTTGTGTTAGTTATACCATATTACACGACCGTAACTCTGTCAATTTATGTGATATCTTAGATCCTTTTACACCAACAGATGCCATTTTTTTTTTGAAATTTTTTGGTATACTTAACTCAATTTGGCCAAAATTCGACTTATACCCCTTTTCACTAGGGTGCCAGAATTAACGTCGCATTTTGAGATTGGTTTTTTATTTTATTTTATTTATATCTACACTTACAACTATCCTTACCGACTAAACCTAAGACAATGTTTTATGTGTAGGTGTAAATACGCGAAAGTCAAAGTATGTTCGATACACAAAGCATCACAATCGTTAACATATTATGGGATATGACAATAAAAAACATACGTCTGAGTGTCCACGGTTCCTGATTACAAAAATAAAATCTAGAAAATTTGCTAGAATGATGTAAATAATCAACATAATCAATGTTTGAAAACGAATGTCGTGTTACTTTATATTATTAGGATATTATTTAGGATAGTCGGGAAACGAAATCCAGTCTTCATCTTAGTTACGATCGAATCTATTTCGATTAAAATATGAAAATGATTGATTTGTAGGTAAAAATACTAAAATTTGTATTAATGTACTTTGTAATGCTAAATTTTAGGAGTTTTTAAGAATTCATGAAACAGTGTTTTGTTTCCCCCTTTTGTTTTGATTTTTGAAGTAGGTACATCGTTATAAATGCGAACCCTCTTAAATGGTTCTTAGTGTAGTTACCGTATTAAATTACGAATAAACTAGTTATTGTTATAACTGCGAACCAAATGTTTAAGATGTCTTATCATTGCCAGTAGTATAAATTAAACACCTTACATTTTATTCAAAGTAACGAAATATATTATTAAAAAAAATTATGTATTTCGCTTAATGTTTTGTATTAAAAATTTGTAAAATATTTAAAAATTCTACGTCCCGTCAGTGACGGTATATACGCATTTTTTATAAGTATTTGAATGATTTTAGATTACCCCCCCTCTCGTGATTATTTTTTTGTGGTGGTATCCCATTTTTTTACATTTTTGATCTCCAATTCGATTTCACACCTTAGTGACAAGTGCATTTTCGCTACTGTCATCCAGGCTTTTGTCTTTAAGAAGAACGGTGATAGGGGCTGTTGAAATGTAGTCACGGAAAGTAGGCCAAACGTGTGTCTCTGTTTATAATTTGTATGTTTCTCTGTTTTCATTAATATGTCAACATTATAATATGAGCTTTGAAAATTAAATTAGAAATGAATACTCCCTTTGATCACACCGTGTAATTACAGAAATGTCGTGTGTACTTTCATCTATATATAACATGCTCCATATTAAATTCCTTGAGCTTTAATAAGTACAAATAAATTATATTGGACATTCTTAAACGAATCAAACTAGTCTCACGCATTATTTAGTTTTTTGTGTTGTTAATGTAAATGAAAAAACGTTTATTGCGTTAAAATAAAAACAATTATACTTATTTTTGTGATGATCCTAGTAAATAAAATAAACGTGCTCTTTTATTATTGTACATTACGGTTAGCATTTTGGTGGTATTGATTGAACAGGGAGCAGTAGAGTCGATCTTACGAATATTTTTACCCTGAATAAATAATAAATAAATAAATATTTTTAGACATTTCTACACAAATCGACCTAGGTCCCACGGTCCCATCATCAAATGATTAACTTGTAAAATAATAATGGCATAAAATTTGGTTCCATCTGGATTTGAAATAAAAAATATTGATATTACAGAAAATGCAATAACATGATTTTCAAGTTTCCAGTTTTGTCGAAGTCCTTAAATGTCATACAATAATCATAAAGGGTCCACAGAAAAAACATGCTGGCTTAAAAAATTTTGGACAAATTCACACCTTATTCTGTTAAAAGTTAGGTGGTTTTTCCTTCTGTAAATTGAATTGACTAGACATTTTCCTTCCGTGGACCCTTCATAAATATTATACAATTTTGCTGCTTTTAATTTCAAAGGTAATCTAATATTAAAGATGATAGTAATCAAAACTGGAAATAAACGACACTCTGTTTTAGAGATATTATGTTTATAAACTTGAAATAATTTTAAGATTTTCTAAACGTGTATGCAGATCCTTAAATACGAGTAGATACAGAGAACACAACCAAACTGAGACTGAGAAACTTATTTGTTTGTGATAAATGTAGAGATGCCTCGGGATTTGAACCCATGACTCCTTCGCATACAGGGAAATAGAGGGACGGAAAATAATCAAAGGGGATAGACACGCGAGTCAAACCATGCACATTAATTTGCAAGCGTCATCGTAAAGGGGTTTTACCTCCGACAGCCGCGTCGTTGTAACGATAGCTTGCTAGCGCCCAAGTTTCGACTTAAGGCACGGTCTAGCAATGAACCGAGGAGAAGTTTCATAAGTTGTGACACTTCTATAGAAAATGTTCTCGGCAATTTAAATTTTACAAGCAATCTAATCATGCCGTTGTATACCTATACATGTCTTTTAAGGTATATTTTATGCCTTGTTTACTCAATTGTGAAATACAATATGAATGAGAACTTATAAAAAAGGTTTATGAAGACCTTTTTTATAAGTTCTCATGCAAACACTTTTAATGAGAACTTACTGTTAAATTCTCATGAAAATTCTCGGTTTCTGAGTATATTCCCGCAATTTTGAGAATGTCCTGGAACTTGTACATTGCTACACTGGTCTCACCGCGAGCTACTAAGCTATGAACTATCGGCTATAAACACGAACAAAAGATACGAACTCCTATTTGGCGTTGGAAAACTTCGGTATTTTGTCTTTGGGACATGACATCTCCGTCTTGTCAGCCTCCGTAGCCTAGTTGGTAGTGACCCTGCCTACGAAGCTGGAGGTTCCAGGTTTGAATCCTGGCGAGTGCATTATTTGTGTATTTATTTATCACAAATATTTGTTCCTTGTCTTGGCTGTGTATGTATTTAAGTATCTATATGTATATATCTATTATTTATATCGTCGCCTAGTAACACAAGCCTTAATGGAGCTTACCGTGGGACTAGGTTAATTTGTGTAAGATGTCCCAAAATATTGTGTTATTAATTATTAATCTAATATTTAAAAGTTATCTTTTTTAAAACACTGATTTGATCTTATTATTTAGGTACAACTCGTCTGTTCCTGACGTGCCGTAGGGAATACAGCTTCCTAAGCGAACTAGGCTAGACAGGGAATTAATTTCGCCCTGGATCGCATACTGAAACTGCAATTCAATTCAAGTCCCTTATTACTTACCCCTCTCTTGGTGACTGTGTAAGGGAAGATATTTTTGTATTTTTATTTTATTTTTGGTATTTTTTACACAAATCGACCTAGACCCACTGTAAGCTCAATTAAGGCTTGTGATGTGGATACCAGGCGACGATATATATAATAGATAGATACATTTAGATACTTAAATACATAGACAGCCATGACCAAGGAACAAATATTTGTGATAAATAAATACACAAATAATGCCCTCGCCGGGATTCGAACCCGGAACCTCCAGCTTTGTAGGCAGGGTCACTACCAACTAGGCTACGGAGGCTGACAGAGATTTATTTATGCCTCAAGAAACTGACCTCAACGCCGCACCGAGCGGGACGCGGGCAGCGCGGGAGTGGACCACTTATGTATGTGTGTCAATTTTAAAAGTGGAATCAGTTTTTAAGTTATTAACTAGGAACCTTTATAGTTTCGCCATGTCCGTCTGTCCGCGGATGATTCCAGTGACCGTTAGCACTAGAAAGCTTACATTTGGTACCACATGTAAAATGTAGAGTGTTTTTTATTTCACCCCTAACATTGTTGGCAAGACATTCAAAAATGAATAGAGGTTTACTGATTTTTTTATAATGATCATATACCGTGTGGTGACCACAGTGAGAATACATTTGTCACCACCCCAACTCCTCCTGCGGGTGTCGTAAGAGTCGACTAAGGGATTGAAGTGTCACTGACCATTATTTGACAAAGGATTGATGATGGGCAGCAGCGTCATCGTTGTGGACACATTACTGCGATCGCCATTCCGCTTGCCCGGCGTGGCGATTATGGGCATTTACCTCCTAATGCGTCTTTACGCATAGTT
Source organism: Thaumatotibia leucotreta (assembly GCA_025490895.1). NCBI lineage: Eukaryota > Metazoa > Arthropoda > Insecta > Lepidoptera > Tortricidae > Thaumatotibia > Thaumatotibia leucotreta. Next base: position 1,642 of record JALPQI010019729.1, on the reverse strand, counting down.
AATAGGAGAGGCCTACGTCCAGCATGAATTATGATCATATTTTCGGAAATAATCGCCGGGGAATGCTCACATCCTATTTCGCGGTTTTAATAATTTTCCCAATTTAATTGAACTCTTAAGTGGTCACAATAAACTTATTGTGACGGACGGGAAACTACGAAACCCTTTACGACGCGTGGCCCGACTCGTCATTGGCTGATTTTTGTACTAAATACGTACCTACTCAAAAAGTATTTTATTGTTAAAGTTGTACATAACCAAGGGTCATGATGCTTTCACCAATTTTCTTTAGTGATTTGTTATTCATATATTCATTTAATACGGTTTTTCAGCAACGAAGACGCGAAAAGGATCCAAAAATACTTGAGTTTACGAAGTGTTCTAGTAAAACTGGGTCAGCCAAATTACCTAACTATATAATTTAAAGTTCTTTGTAAACTCGCCAAGCAAATAATCAAAATGAGTTTGATACTTCAAATAAAAATCCTGGAATCCGGTCCCGAAGAACGAGCGCAAAACTAATCAAGCCGTCAGTTAAAAGTCAAAACGAAATCAAAATATAAATACGAAAACAGCTAAAGTACTCTGTTGTCGTCGACAAAAGAATTTAAATTATGTTTTCTTTTTAGCAGAACTTGACATTTATTTAGATTTTCTTTATTGTTGGCGCAGGGCACTGAGATTTTTGATAACTTGGATGTTTTTCATATTACTTTAAATGTAATTTAAATTTACATTTTTCCAATAAAGACTCTGAATGATTTGCTGGTTACGGAAATGGTATTTCGTCAAAATAATGTAACGCTGAAGATTTTACGTTACAACTTAATACAAGAACATTCTGAAGCGCAATAATTCTTTTTCGAAGGTTTCGATTTGCTTTGAGAATCAAAAATAAACGGTGTTAGCCCAAGTAACATGGGCATGAAGGCTTAAAACGAATTTATCTATTGATAGTCTATTCGTAGTTCATTTTTAGATAAGGGCTTTCTATAAATGGTTTCTATGTAGAAAATGTATACTTACAGTGCATTTTCTCTCAAATTTGATTTTTTTAGATGTTTTGCTCTATAGAACACTTATTTTAAGTAAATTTTTAGCTATGACGATTATCTTAAGGTATAATATTCTATAAATTGCTAATAAAGCCTAAAGGCACCTATTTTCCAGTATTTTATTAGATAAGTTAGTAAATATTAAGATTTAACTTTCTACAGATATTCCGTATTTGCTAGTGGTACTCTTATGTTTGTTTATAAAAAGACTAAAGTCTAGAGAAACTACTTTTGTAGATATCTTTCAGAAAGCCTTATAATGTGTTAGTGAAATAGTGTTTCCAGGGTTTATTTGCTTAAAAATAACGTAAATAAATGCAATTTTACTAGATCGGCTGGCTTTATGCAATGGAGACAGTAAAAAAAGAAAAGATCGATGAAGATGGCTTACGTCGGAGACTCGGCAAATTTAAAAATAGAAAAATTCATATTCATATTCATTTATTCATAAAGATAATTACACGTCAAAATTACATAATATTTGTTTACACGTGGATGTATCTAAGCCTCAGCCTCTGTAGCCTAGTTGGTAGTGACCCTGCCTACGAAGCTGGAGGTTCCGGGTTCGAATCCCGGCGAGGGCATTC
>JALPQI010019728.1:0-20824 GCA_025490895.1 Thaumatotibia leucotreta | reverse complement strand
GCCTGCAAAATACTCCTCTACAGCGGCTATGACGTCATCATTGGAGGCAAACTTCTGTCCACCCAAAAAAGTTTTGAGCTTAGGGAATAGGTGAAAGTCTGACGGTGCGAGATCAGGCGAATAAGGCGGATGGGGCAACAAATCGTACTTGAGTTCGTTGATTTTTGCCATAGCTTTAACACATGTGTGAACCCTGGCGTTGTCTTGATGAAAAATTATTTTTTTCTTGGATAAGCCTGGTCGATTTTGCTGAATACTTTCATGAAGCTTATCTAAAAGATTTGCGTAGTATTCTCCATTTATAGTTTGACCTTTGGGAAGGTAATCTATCATTAAAATTCCATTTGCATCCCAAAAAACGGAAGCCATCACTTTTCCAGCTGACTTTACAGACATAGCCTTCTTAGGAGCTGAACACCCAGATTCTGTCCACTGTTTTGATTGGATTTTTGATTCTGGCGTGTAGTGGTGAACCCACGTTTCATCGGTTGTAACAAATCGACGCAAAAAATCTGCTTTATTCCCTTGAAAACGACTCAAACATTCCTTCGAATTTAGCACCCGAATCCTTTTTTGATCGTGTGTAAGCAATCGCGGCACCCAACGGGCAGATAACTTTTTCATATTTAATTTTTCACCCAGGATATGATGTACCCGTTCTTTTGACACACCTGTAGTGTCAGCTATTTCAGATAACTTCAATCGCCGATCGGCCAAAACCAAGTCATGTACTTTGGAGACCATTTCCGGACTCGTAGCGGTTTTCGGTTGTCCAGGGCGGGCTTCGTCTTGGACACTTGTACGACCGCGCTTAAATTCAGCCACCCAGTTTTTTACGGTGGCATAAGAAAGTGCACATTTGCCCAAAACATTCTTTAGCTCTTCATGTATATCCATCCCCTTCATACCCTTCATGTAAAGAAACTTTATCACAACTCTTTGTACATTTTTATCCATGTTGAAAACAAGCGACACAATAAATTTTCAAATAATAGAAAAATAATAAAATATTCCCGCCAACAAATTCAAATTTCGAACACAGATAGCCAGAGACACGGTAATAAAAATGAGGCAGGTTTTTTTTTAATTCTAACTTTTTAAATGGCTAAGGCTAGTTACATATCATCCCGCCCTCGTATTATTGTAATGTGACCGAAATTAATTTGTTTTTTTTTTTTCCGCAGGTAACTACATACATTCCGACATGTCGTGTTCGTGAGCATGTGTGAGTACTATCGCAGTTAAGTGACAATCTGACCGTCCAGAATTACCAGATAATATTTACTAACCACAGTTTGGCCATTAACAGGGATATCGATAAAGTTATCAATTCCAGTGCCAGTATTTTCACCACAACTGCATTCAAGAGCTTTAAACTAGAAAACAAATCTAAAATTATAGGGGAACTGTTTCTATTTAATAAACACTGCTCCTTTTAAATGTCTTTAAGGAATTATCAGCGTTGATAGTGTGAAAATAAGGTTGAAACATGTTCTTATGGAGTCTGCATCAGATGCGACGCAACTTGCTCTATCGAATGTCACAGACATGCCCTATTCACATAAAGTGGCTAAAATAAGCCCTCTGATCTCGCAGAGCTGTATAGGAAATGCGTTTTACATTGCTATCATTTAATATTAGATTTTAAACTAACATTTATTGGATCGCCATCTCCAACTATTATTATCATCTGTGAAAGGAACGCATGGAATTTTCTCCAGAAGGCATTCTCGAGATAGAATTTAACGCGTACTCGAAATACTCAGACGATATCGATCGCTATAAATTCTAGCAATTTAAGTGTCTACCGCTCCATAACTTTATATAATTTCTCTTTCGTTGAATACAGCAAAAACAAGGCGTCTGGGACAACCTCGGGCGGCAACTTAGCTAATTCTTATTCAGCTTTTTACTGCCGTCTTCAAGAGCTAGTTCGTCCCGTTTTCGTTTTTACTCCATCAACATCAACTTGACTTGCAAATTTAATTTTAATATCTGATTTAAAATTGTAGAGCTTAAGTTTTTGCAAAGCATCTGATTATGAGAACTAAGTTCTCCCAGCGCGGAGATAAAACTAGTTCTTTTGCGCAATGAAATATATTTCGCTCCTCCTTTTTGCAGAACTATTATTGAATGACGTCTTTAAAATTTTATTCAGTAACAGATCCACTGACATGTCACCACGGACCCCTTCGTAGCCTGAGGAGCGTATTAGTTTGACGAAAGTCCTCGCACACCCCGTACCCTTTTACAATCTATTTGTAAGAAGATGAGTATATAATTTTCCCCCAACAAGGACGGAGGCGGCATTTTTCATTCCCTGCAGGCAATGCTGCCCCCGCAGGATTTCCATTCATGATGGCACTGTATTTGGTCTGTGGGGCTGGGATGTCTTCTTTAAGCCGTTTGCGGATTTAAACTTTTATCATAAAAGAATTCGTTCTAATAATACATAGTAATGCGCTACAAAGCCTACAATTTTACCTCTTTGCAAGTATTTGTATCACTAATTATATACATTCACTATAGGGTAGGTCAATCACATTTTTCTTTACATTTATTGCTGTGGTTACATTCTCCTGGGTTACTTTTAAAATCACAGTTAAACATAGCATAGCATAGCATTAAAATTTACAAAACATTAAATTTCTGACAGTTCCATGTTGGGGCACCCCAATTATATTAGTACAGAGTGCTTGATAATTTCTTCTAGTAAACTATGTAACTTTTGTCCTCTGGATACATGACAGAATATCAACAAAAATAGCCTCCTGTCAACCTCCATAGCCTAGTTGGTTGGTAGACTTGGTAGTGACCCTGCCTACGAAGCTGGAGGTTCCGGGTTCGTATCCGGGTAAGGGCATTATTTGTGTATTTATTTATCACAAATATTTGTTCCTTGGTCATGGCTGTCTGTGTATTTAAGTATCTATCTGTTATATTGTCAACTGGTACCCAGATCACAAGCTTTAATTGAGCTTACCGTGGGGCGTGGTCGTATTGTGTAAGATGCCCCAAGAAACCAAGATATTTATTTATTTACTTAATTTATTATAGTTGTTCTCCCCAAAAAAACAAGTAACCTCAAACAAATAAACAACACAATATTTACGATGACAAGACCAATGAACATGGAGTTTTTATTTTACACACGTTTCAATCGGCGACACGAGCGGTAGAGAGCCTTGAGTGATTTTAATCATCAGACTGTTTACTACAAGCTCGGTCGTTCACCGCCTTCACCGGGCAGTAGGCTGATTGTATGTACTTGTCCTGTTGTGTATTTTTATCACTTTACTGCAACATAAACTTTAAGTAGTGATCGCTAATAGACAGTGATCATTAGTGTTTTATTATGAGCTTTACGACTTGTTTCACAAGCTTAGGATAAATATGTACATCGTGTAAAAATTATCACTCTTTCTACTGGCATATAAATGAAAAGAAAAGCTAACATTTATCTGAGAGATATATTTTATTGGGGGATGGTGAAGGTCTGATGATGGAGTCTGAAGGTGGTCACAGGAGCTTGAGAACCAGAAAGAAATTCTGGGCTCGTTAGATTCGTCGACTAGATGAGATGACTTAAGAAAGTACCTACTGTAGACGAGGAAAACAAAATAGTTTTTGATAAAAACTGGATTCCTTTACAAGCGTTTAATACGTGATCATAATGAAGCTTCAAAAGCCTCTTTAGGATATTATTCTAAACGAAAGTGACCCAAATATTTTATACAACAGTTTACACTCTTCAATAGCAACCGTTGATGCTTCCTAATGGAACGGCGATCGGCTATGAAAACATAATAAACAAAAGAGCAACGTCTAAACAAAATAAACCTTTCAATTTATTTATTTTTACATCTATCTTCTTTACGCATTTCCGGGTGAAAAAAATGCACTTTAACACGGATACATTTACTTTTTAATTGAAATATTTCTGTATGTTATTCCAGCCATTTTACTCGCAGTATTCGCTAAAATGCGGCGTTTCGAATACGGCAATATGTACAATTGTAGAGAATGACTCGTTTTGAAAAATAACTATCTACGAAGCGATGGTCTCCCGCGATGGTCTCGTTGAGACCAAGTCGGGGTCAGATGATGGGATCTTTGAGAAATCGGTTTTTAATTTGGTGATTATGAATTAGTACATTGTGCATCAAGGGAGGTAAGTAGGGATTTAGTAACGAGAGTGTAAGAAACCCGACGCCGTTAGGCTTTTATGACTCGAGTTCGAGTTAGTTTTCCGCTTACCGACCGTGATGCATACAAAGTTTTTTTCATCTCACTTGCCGACAAAAAAAAAGTTTTAAGACTTATTATTAAATGACGTACTGACATTTCTATTACTCCGTAGGGAATTTTACTTTTCTAAACTACCGCTACGCACGCAAGCAATGGCGCGCTTAGACAGCAAGTGTGATGAAAACAATATTTTATTTACATAAAGGACGAATTTTATTGTCGATTATTTCACATTACCGTTCGATGGCATTTATAAAGCGCATTTCTACAACGAGGTTATCGTTGCCAAACGCCGGGTTTGCGGTCGACTCGCTCTAATACCTCCCAAGGTGATTAACATTGAACTAGACTTGTTGAATTAATTATTGAGGCCAATTTAGATAACATACTGTAATAACAGAAAAAACAGTAAACAAGAGAAAATTTACTGCGAGGCCGTGGCAGATACGCGTAGCGCTATCGGTATGGGCCAATCCTTGTTCGTACCAACTGATTTTCACTAAGATTACTTATGAAATAAAACTATGAAAACGGATAAACTCCCGTATATTAACTAATTTTAACTTCATTCCGACGTTTCGAATACTTTACAGGGTTTGTGGTCTGCGGATGATTAGTTAATATACGCGAGTTTATCCGTTGTCATAGTTTTATTTCATGTGTAATCCTCGCGGTAACCGAAGAAAATAAGATTACTTAATTAAGTTTTTTAATCTTTCCTGTGGACATATGAAAATTAAGGGATCTAGAACCCTAATTTTCTTCTTGGACGAAACAAGCCGTTAGGTGGCTTCTCGTTCTTAAGAATTATGTGATGAAAACTTTATCGCAATGTCCACAAGAAAGACGCTCGTTTTCGCGAACGCTGTATGAACCTTTTATGCATATTTCTATAGGCACGTAGGTAAATTAGTCCATCACATCCCAATACTTCTGTGCGATCGTGATAAACTGCTTTACGTCTCGAGTAAACGGTAACGTAACTTGCCAAAATGATATGGATTATGAGGTACGGGTACGGCTACAGTGTTCGGACCATGAGCTGCCGCTACATTATTAACGCGCATTTACTTTCTGTCCATCCCGCTCGCACTTGCGTATCGTATTGATGCGAAATAGCTGGATATAAAGAACACGGCGTACCATAAGTTGGAAAGTAAAGGATGCCTACGTTAGATTTTACTCGATACGTAATGCATTCTATTGCGCTCGCAACTGATCGGAGCGAGCGCAATGGCCTCCTCTACGTATCGATAAAAACATAACGTTACCGGTAAAGTCATGGTCCGGCTATTACTAGTGCCTAAAGGCCCGGCCACGACATTGGTCTAATGCACTGAAAAAAAAGTCTCGTACTGCTAACCAGAATCTGGTTACCTGTACCGAAATGTCTTGTTGTATATGTGACGACAGGACACTTTGTAAAGATAACTATACTATTCTGGTTATAGTCAAATTGTTAGTTTTATTAGGCAGATAGTAATGACTACAATGCTGAAATGCTCACTGTACAAATCATTATTAAAGATAAATATATTAAATGTTTACAGTTACAATATAATATTGTATTGTATACCCATCCGACCTAGCAGTAGGTACAAGGGATGATGTACACCTAACTGGCTGGTTTGTATGTACCTATATACCGTAATAAGGGTTAAATAGGAATGACGGGGTAAATAGGAATGTAGAGTAAACCAGTCTGTTAGCCCAGGATAAACAGTCCAGTTTAGAATAACACATATATTATGAAAAAATCTGTTGTTCTAAATTGGGACTGTTTGTCCTGGGCTAATAGACCAGTTTACTCTAAGTTCCTATTTACCACGCCATTCCTATTTATCCCGTTTTACGGTTCTCGTAGCTGTAGCTTTTTAGCAACGCAGATATTTTATATAACATACCTACGCACTCAAAGGCAAGGTAAGGGCTTCATTTAATGACAAACTTTTATACTTAGATCAGAGTTCAACTTTATCAACTTTTCACTTGTTTGCGAAAACTTCTATGTAATCCTCTAAATTCCACGCCTTCAGGAGATTCCTTACTTCTTCATTCATTCTTGTTAATTATCCTTTACCACTTTGCAATTAAAAATACTAACTTTCCGACCGAGAAAACGCAACGTAAATGACGCAATGATACAAACAAAGTAGTCCGAATTATTCCCCCTCCGCCTGCCACCGCCCCGCACAGACTAGTCAACAAATTGATACGTTCTAATACTAATGCATATTATTATAGTAAAAATTACAGAATATTTTGTACTGTTTACACTGGTATTGTTATTACTACATAACATTTTTTTGCATTACGTAATATTGCATTGTATATTGTAAATAAAACAAACATTTAGTATTTATTACGATTGCATCCTTATTTCTACAATACAGTTGTTAATAAGTACCTAACAGCATTTTACTAGAATCAAACAGTATTATAATAGCATTTTATACACGGTACAATATTTTTGATTGTCACTACCATATTTTAGTTGGAGTAACTAGATTTTATTTTACTACACGTTCTGGTAGTATTGTAGAATATTATTTTTTTCGGTGTGTCCAGGCCACGCAATTGGTCTAAGGCGACCAGCGGCGAGCGAATCCATGAGTTGGAGCGGGATGCCAATATGAGTACTCTCTCTCGCACGTATGGTTTTCCGCTAAGTCGGTCGCCTTAGACCAATGTCGTGGCAGCGGCATAAGCAGTGTAAGCACACGGGTCGTAAAATATTCAACAACAAACGCTCAGACAGATAGTGAGCCTCCAAGATGCTACTTCCGACGCTGTTTAAACCTGCCCCTCTTTTATGTCTTAAAACTATTGACTACAGCTGAGGCATATTGCGTCTCTTTCACTCCAATGGTACCTTCGTTGGAGTGACAGCGACAGATGCTAGAAATGTACGATTTTCGGTATTCACGGTAGTAGGCCGTCAGCTCCTTTAAATAACTAATATCTGCTATTGTTCTAAGAACGTTGGTAACTTTGATGTTTGTGTTGTCTAACTAGTTATTCCTTAAGGACAGAACTTTCTAGACTTGAAATTCGGTAAATGCTGAACTATCGGCTAGACAATTAGCGGAGTTTGTCGTAATAAATCTATTTCAGGAATATCTCTCCAAATTGATAACGTTTGATTTTTTGCATTTTAAATTGTTTTGCTTACTTTTTGGGAACTTTTGCCGTTTATCGTGCTTTGCATCACTTTATGCTTATTTATTAGAACATGACGGCAATGACAACAAACGATAAATTACTGATTACAGTTTCTGGAAAAAATATTGGTGAGACATCCAGCCACGACCACGACCAAGGGAACCAAGACAAGTACTGAGAAGCCAGAACAAGTACTGACTGGGGGATTATCATGACTTACTAATGCGAATCAGTTTAGGTCGAGAGAAAGGGACAAGGCTATACCAGTCGTATATCTCTGTCCCTTTCCCTGAACCTAAACTGAATCGCATTAGTACGTCATGGTAGCCCCCTGTTAACTTTTTGTTTTTCCGACTGACAATGACCCATTTAACTATCTTTTTATAAATAATGTCGTTTCGCATCCAAAACAAGCCTTAATCGAGTTTTATTACCGTGAGACTATGTCGATTTGTGAAATAATGTCCCATGAAAAAAAAATTGTATAAACAGTAAAAGTTTGTAATAGATCTAAACAATTTACCTAAATTGAAATTATGAATAATACAAAATGAATGAAAAATTTAATCTTAGTACACAATCTATAAATTTGTAGATTAGACTAAGTGTCTGTACAACATAATGATTTTTTTATGAAATAAACAGCTTAAATTTTTTTTTTTTTTTTAATCCATGGTATTTATTATTTATAATGAAATTTTACAGACCTGTCATGACAAGCGATTATTCTTGTAAGAAGTCCATAAAACTGTCCAAGGAACTGACGCCGCTAGTCCCCGCGGTCCGATATATTCTAATAGCCTAACATAACATAAGTCTGTCGTTCGTGCTGAATTTATTTCCTTTCATGTTCAAACGTCTATTATTTTAAATGTATGTGCAGGTGACGTATATGGGTTACAGTACCGCTGTAGTGTAAGGACCGGGAAGTAATTTCGTGTTGTAAAGAAACAAAATATGTACATAACATCTATCTCTATTCAGCAGTGTTATTCACTAAGGAAACCGCCTTACTAACAGCGCTGTGTCAGCGCTGCGGCAGCGTCGAGCCTAAAAATGGTATTCACTAATGCACTGTAAACGACACTATCGCTCGGCGACGAATGCGGCGTGAGCTGGAACTACACTGTGTCGAGAGTTACCGCCTACAGTTCGACGACGAGCTGTTCTATATTAGTGAATACCGTTTTTCGCAGCGCTGCGCTCTACGTCGAAGTGAAGGCTGTCTCGTCGTCGAGCTCGTTGACGAACGCAGCGTCGAATGTGTGAATAAGAGAATAGCATAGCAGCCCGTGGCCACCCACTGCTGGGTATAGGCCTCTTCTTTATTACGCCACTTTCCTCGGTCCTGTGCTAGATCCATCCAGTCGTATCCACTGCTTTATTGCGGTTCGGCAGATGTCGTCGGACCATCTTGTCGGTGGTCTCCCATATACATAACACACTTTATCGGAATTATATTAGATGCAACACGTACACTAAGTATACGAGTATGTTGCTTTATAAATATTAAGACAAGTACCTACAGCACACTAGACTTCGAATAAAGTCTTCAGAATTAGTATATGTAGCAACCAATGCTCAACAAGTAACAAATAGGTACCTAAATAAATTAATAAAACAAAACTCGTATATCAGTTCCGACTCAGTACTGACATACGAAGTAAATGTAATGACAGTTTTATATGTAGTAGTCAGACTAGTCAGCCAACGATTTGCGGTAAAAATCAAGCATGAAAGTGTTTCAACATTTTAAATATAATGTTAAACCACGTTAGTATATTTATTTTGTAGGCTACGGTCGATAGGGAGCATTGACCGTATAGTTGGCTGCATTTTGTAATCCATTGTTGTCTTTATTCTCAGCACGTATGCCTTTGTTTAAATATTCGCGAAGGTTTTACAGATTACTCGATATACTATTTTATTAAATTATCATATTCTCTGTGCTTCGCGGAACTTGTTATTTTATCGTATAGAGCTTTTCGTATTTAATTACATTATATTCGAATAGCGCATCGTTGTTGTTCTTCTTTTTTAAATATTGTAAAATGTAAAGTACCTGAGTTGAGCTGCCGCGGTTTTCAAAGTCCGCGTGAGTTTGTATGGTTAGCACATGATAGGCGCGACATTATATCGCCGCGAGATAGTCTATCCGTCCCTCGTTTGTTAATATAGCTAGTAAAGGACGGGGGATCTATCTCGCAGCGACATATTATTGTCGCACCAATCATGTGCTAAGCCTGCTGTGGTACCTAAGCTGAAGCCATGATGTAGTTTTCAGCTTTATGTGTATAGGGTTCTAATTAGGGTAGATTTTTCAATAAAAGTAATAGTTAACATTTCAGGCTCCGTAGCCTAATTGGTAGTGACACTGCCTACAAAGCTGGAGGTTCCGGGTTCAAATCCCGGCGAGGGTATTATTTGTGTATTTATTTATCACAAATAGTTGTTCCTTGGTCATGGCTGTCTATGTATTTAAGTATCTATATGTATCTATCTATTATATATATCGTCGCCTGGTACCCACATCACAAGCCTTAATTGAGCTTACCGTGGGACTAGGTCGATTTGTGTAAGATGTCCTAATAAAAAAAAAACAGGTCACTAGTTCAAAAAGGACAGAGTGGACATTTATTTCAGAGTAACTGTCGATTTAAAAATGAGTCCTAAGAGTACCAAATATTGTTTCAAGCTCAGATTGCCTTTCTAATTTTCTCCAGATATGGTTCGATTGTCTTCTATCAGACCGTGACCAATCCGAGCGATTTCCAAAACTATTCGGTAAACACGTGCTGCCGCGTCGTGCGTACTTCCCCCTTTCCTTACCGATAATTAGGGCTGCCACAATTGGTAAAATAGTACATTACGACACAAGTGCGAAAAACACGAAATTCGAATACGAATTTCGTTTTTGCTCGTGTCTCGTACGACGTTTTTTAGTACAGATGGCCCTCCGAAGTTTTGGACCTGACGTAAAATTACCCACTTCTCGCACTAGAGCCTAAAAAGTACACCATCTGTACTAAAAAATATCTTTTCACAAACTTGCTACGGAATGTTGATGTTACTTTCTTTAAGTTAAACCCGAAAATCATGCCCGGATGTCATGTGCTAAGATGATATGTAAAGAGATTTCATGTATTTATTTCACACCTAGGACTGTAAACAAACTGTCTTTTGTTTTGAAACGTCAAATCGTGACACTGGGTCTTTACATTCCGCCACAGAAAAAAAAACATTAGAACTAATTAAAAGGATACCTCAAACAGATTTAAAAAAAAGTTTTGTGTGAAATTTTTTTATGTTTTATGATACTGTACTATTAGATTATTTACAAATTAAATGGTATGGTTCGGTGAAATCAGTTCGTTTAATTTAATGGCAAGTTTGTGTAAAGCACTATACAAATCTCGGCGAGAAACAGGGTTACATGCTGCGTATCCCTATCTGGCCTCAGTTCCTTCGGCCAGATATATCTTCTTGGCCTGTAACCCTTCGTTTCCCGTCCTCTATATTAGTAATGTACTATTGATAATCGTGTAAAGTCCTCGCAATAATAAATATCTTGGGACATCAATTCTTACTCAAATACACAAATCTTACACAAAACATGATCGCTAGATATTTTAAATGTTCACTTTATCTATTCGACTATACAAGGCAGACCATATACAGTCATATGGCTATTATCCACCCATTAAAAATCTAGTATTAAAGAATTGGGCCCAAGGGAAGGGAAATGTATCGTCCGCCGGCTGACAACCAAAACTCACTATAAAAACTGTCACTACTCTTAGCAACCTCTTATGTCAGTATTGAATCAGAACTTAGATACGATCTCTATTTCAAGTAGGTATTTGTTTTTGGTTGTCAACCGACGGTATGTTTCGCTTACCAAACTTGACGTTATTGAATTATAAAATTTGGCAGCCCTGGCTGCTGTTCCATTCTTGGTATCATATAATAACGTCACAAAAATGCGATTACTTGAATAATACTGCCACTTAAACCGTATTGCTTTCGCATGTAGCAACATCGCCTGTGTATTTTTATTTCCTGGTGACTTTCTTTAACATAGACACATTTTTTTTATATTATGGTGATTGTTACTATTCAGAGAACTTTTATGTATACCATTTGACAGTTGAAAGTAAAAAAGGTAAACAAATATGGCTGACGTTCCATTGCATTTGACGTCTTTGACACATGTCTTGAAACATATTCGCAGATATATTTTTACGTTAAAATACTGATAAATATCAATAATTTTAACAAAAAATGTATGTGAACTTCAGGTTTAAGGATATAAGTTGGTGATAAAACCAAGCTCCTGCTCTGAAAGTGCGTGATTTTGAAATATGCATGTTTGCAGGTTTGTTTACTTTTTACTTTGAACTGACGAATGGTATAGATACTACTACAGGCCTTTGCGTCTATTTCAGACGATTTCAGGTGTAAATTCCCTGAAGACATCGCTTTTGGTGGCTAAATAGACCTATGCGAGAGCGGCAAACTTTGTCACAAGACTGACAGGGGAAGTTCGTGTCTGATGTGCCCCCAAGGTGCCTTTTTTCCCTTCTGTCAGCTAAGGTTGCGAACCAGGACCCATCGCAATACTTCCGACCGTCCTCAATGTTTTTTCGCCACTCCAATCGATTCCCCGCAAGCGTCTCCCAATTACGATGGTCAATTTTAAAGGCCGTCATGTTCCTCTTGGCACAATCTTTAAAGCGAAGCAATGGCCTCCCAAGGTATAGATAATACTTACATTTAACGGCCCAAGTCACGCCTATGTTCACATGTCGCAGTGTTGCCAAGGAAACGGCAACAAAAGCCACGCTCCGTGGTTGTCATGGTCGGACGGCACTAACTGGGGTGCCAGCTGGTTCACGGAGTTGTAATGATGTGATACGGTATCGCCGATTTTACTTTTTCATTGAGATTGGAGTCATAATCATATCTACTCACTTGCTTTGATTTTTGCGATAGACTCTATGTCTATGTAAAATAAGAGTGATAGATATAGACATGTAACAAAAGCTACATGAAGCAAGTGAGTTGATATTTAAATAGGTGGGTGTATCTAGACCTAAATATTGAGGATGATGAGTCTTACCGATTTCGGCCATGGCGACCACTTCGACTTCTAATCGGTATTTCTGCACTCATGCGCTTGAAGATGGCTTATATACCCTATCTTTGCGGCGAAACCCCGTGCATATTGAGGACACGTTGAGGAAATAGGTAGGTACTGCAAATGTGACTAAGTGTGGGTCAAGTCAATTTGGGTACCTAAGTGAAACAATGTAACGCAACAATTCGTTTCGTGGTAAGCTAATCATGATCTCTATGACCAACTTGTTTTGACTATTTAGAGAAGGAATTTCTCGTAGTCCCCTAATATGAAAAAGAACAGCCCAGTGCGAGTCAAACTCGAGCGAAATTAATACCCACATGTCCAAAAAAAATCCAAAAACATCAACAAACGGCAAGAAGCTTGTAAAACACTCATCTTTACAACAAATACATTTAACCTATCGTCTGTGGTTGCTAAGGATCAGTACAATGGATTTTGAATTGTAATTATGAGTTCAATACCTATTGTAAGAATCCTTGTCAAACAAACGAAGGGTTCCTCTTGGTAAGGAAAGCCATAGAGTTCTGTCCACATTTGTCACGGTCGGTTGGCACCAAGGGTGTCACCTGGACGCAACGACCCTGCACATGACATCCTGGCTTGTGCCCGATCGATATGGTTCCTGTTTGACTTCCGTGACTACCATAAACGGGATTAACCGCTTGTTTTATGGCTTTTATTGATAAACTTTTTGTGTGATGAACGCTTGATTTCTTTGAGCCAGGAACTTTTCTGCGGAACACTATAAACGACGTTTGATAAAATTGACACTTCTATGTAATCAAATTTGTTACAACGGTGTCTAAGTGGGTATCTAAATTCCTCTTCAATAGAAGTTGCGGTCTGCGGACAATGTAAACAAACCTTGTATTCAAAATATGTTTAATTTCCAATCTACTTTATTTAAAACTGCTAAATCCATATTGTATTAATCTTACCATTACATTATCCTAAACCATCGAAACAATAAAATAGATGATTATGGACATTTCTTGGAACTATTTGTTTACATTTTTCGCAATTCCTATTGACGGCGATTTTATATAAAAGAAGGTGGTCAAGGTCATCGTAAAGTTCAAAAACTGGAATCTTGAGCATTGCGAATGTCTCAAGGCACGAGAGTTGGAACAAACTTTGCCTCCAAGTGTAGGTAATACCACTTTTTTCTCCTCACTATCGCGAGGAAATATGATTACAAATCTTAAATAAATTATCGAATAAATTAATGTAATATTTAGGAACCTACCTAACTCTATACCACATGTCCATGAAACAATGCAGCTACCGTTAGTGCACTGCAAAGTAAACTAAGTGATTGATGTATTAAATTTCTAAAAATACTAAAAGTCCTCCCAACAAATCGCTTAAGGTGTAGTGTTTATTAAATTTATTTGTACTCGAACGAACACTCGCACGCTACTGGTAAGGTCGAATCGCATTCGCAACGCGTATTTATTTTAAACGCATCAGTCAGTACATCGCTAGACATTGCGTGTGGCGTGCCCGCGGTCGCACGCTCTCATCTTTACAACCATTCGATATTACTCTACAGTTACACATCCAAAAATAGACTTTAAGTCAACGTGTTAAGTTGTTTACGAGTGTTTGTTTAACTTTGTTAATCTGTGCGTTTAATTACCAGACAGTGACGGATAGAAGCATGCCGTGCGAAATTCCTTTGAAATCTTTTATAGTAGTATCGTTCAATCGCAAATTACGCGTTCGCTTTGAAGCAGTGTTTGTGCTAGTGTCCTCTTAAGTTTAGGTGATATTGTAAACTTGGAAAATATTGGTTTACTGGATGTGTTGGTTTTGACGTGTGTGTGTTAATTTTGTGTTTGAGTTCGATTATACCGTGGTAAGTAGGTCACTGCCGTTTGTCGGTTAATATTTTTAGTTAACTTACATAATGATTTGTTTAAATTTAAAATGTATACTCATACAACGAATTAAGTATTTAGGTACTGTAGACGTCTCCAATGTAGATTTTGCCTACTTTAGATAGTGCAGTCATTGAAGCATTATTGCTCCGAATTTTTGTACTGTGAACCGGTAATACCGTATTTTTTGCTTCAATGACTGCACTAAGATTAACTATTTGCACTTCAATACGTGCTAAGATATTAGTGAAACTAATAGAACTTACAGGCCTAGGCAATCATATACAATAAGTAAGTCACGTGACCATAATCAAGTAAGGTAATGGTCACGTGACTTTTCGTTCGAATCTTTCATTCTCATACATTTATTACTTATCGCTTATCGTATACGATTGCAGAATGGCATCTTGGCTAAGTCTGCAAAGATCAATTACCAGAAAATAGTACACAAGTGCAAAAAACATGAAATCCGAAACGAGTGGCGATGTTTTAAAACACGACCGAAGGGAGTGTTTCAAATCGACACGAGTTACGAATTTCCTTTTTGCACGTGTCTCGTACGACGTTTTTAGTACAGGTGGCCCTCCGAAGTTTTGGACCTGACGTAAAATGACCCACTTCTCACACTAGAGCCTAAAAAGGCACCATCTGTACTAAAAAGTATGTTTAAGTGGAATACTACGACTTTTAATCATTTTGTTACTTAAAAATACTTATATATCCACATTCATTAAAATGTTGGTACCAGCGCATCGCCTGATCGATAGAATGCAAATATGATAATTAATCCACTAATAACACATTGCATTAGTAAGTAGATTCGTCGAATTGTGTCGTCACAAGGTCGTTAGCTCCGTCTGGCGGTCGTCTGAGATGTTACAAATTGCCAAGACGTGCTCATACTGCTCATGATGGATGTATCACCGCGCCTACTACCGCGAATTTCAATATTCCTTTTCGAGGATTTATCTCTGCCACTCCAACGAAGGCGTCATTAGAGTGACAGAGACAAAACCTCGAAATTTGAGGATTTCGAAGTTAGTAGGGCCGCAGATATGGTCATGCGACTGATGCGGGAAATTGCTTTTGACATTCTTGTTCTTCTTCTTCTGATGCCATGCCCTAACGGGCGTCGGTGACCACCTTTGCAAAATCCATTCTGTTTTTGACCAGTCCCGTGAGTGTAACATTATTGCTACCAACCTTTTAAATCTTCGATCATGACAGACAGCGCCACTGCGAACACGATAATTTCAAGAATTGGTCTCTTTCAGTCCAATGATACTACCTTTTGGGGTGACAGAGACAAATGCTCGATTTGAATTTCGTGGTTACAGCTCAGCCTCGACGGATAGCCATTTGGCAGTTCCATGATAGCATACTTTTAGTATGAAACCAAAATGCTCCTAACCGTCCGAGGATATCTTAAAGTGCATTCAGACCAAAAGAGCATTCGCTGTTCAGTCAAGTGCAAAAAGAAGTATCGAAAGAATCCGCTCATAAATATGTTACGACGTTCTTATTACACAGAATTAGAGTGCACTGGGACATATTTTTGAACATTTTTGTGTAGACCTTATTTTGTCTTTGACTGTTCTATCCCCCGCTCTACGAAATCAACCAATCACGTTTTGTGTGACGATCGAATTTCGTAGAGTGGGGGGTTAGAATAGCGAATGTTCGTTTGGTCGGAATGTACCTTAACTATTCGAATTTGTATAAGTACTGCGAAACTTAGACGGTTGAAAGGAAATATCTTGGGCTGGATTGTCTAGATAGGTATATCGCCAAATTTCATTAGTCCCAGCTGGCCTAGCTAAGATGGCATTCTGCAATCGTATACGATAAGCGATAAGTCATAAATGTATGAGAATGAATAGATTCGTACGAAAAGTCACGTGACCATTTCCATACATGTATTATGATCACGTGACTTTCCGCTTATCGCAGGTATACGATTGTAGAGAAGCCTGTTGGTCCCTCCTAGTGATGGGTTGTTCCCGGTAATTTCCCAATCTTACTATGGGGAAAGTTTCCATTTGGGAATATTCCCCATACTGTGTTGAGTAAGTTACCGGGAACGACCCATAACTAGTCCCTCCCTACGAGTAGAGTGAAATACGGAAAAAAAATTTGGGCATTAGCGCTAACTTATGTTTGAAAATATTTATTTGATGAAGGTAAGTCCGCCAGATGTACCGCAGGACCGATCATTGTGATGATATTTATTTATTGCTGAAGGCAGTAATACTGTAATTTCCTACGCAGTTGTTTGAACCAGATTTAACACCAGTTGCTATGCAAAAATCAGACATTTTATTATAAACTTTCTCTGCCACTGTTCTTCTCTTTTCAAGCAGACTATAGTAAGTTTTTCTCTTGGCTGTAGAAGCCAACAACTTTACCTTTGACATAAACTTTTGACAAAGCTAGAAACTTAACCCCTTTGCGCTAAACGCTATTTAAACTTCCAAAACGTTGTCATTTCATTTATTGAGATTGGATTCAAATTTAATCTCCATTGTTTACTCAAAGCAGCGGATTCCGAAAACGTTCAAAATTTTCCGGCCAATATATCATCCTTTGCAATATTCTGGAAGATTCGCCCGGAGGCTCGTTTAACATAAATATTTGCAATTAAAATTAAGGTGGAACACCCTATCTTGCTATTATTCAAATTGCACGCCACAGGAGACCGCAGAAAGTTTCAAATTAATTAAGAGGGTCATAAGACGGGCCGTTAAGGAGGCACAATGGTAACCCCTTAGTTTTGCCACAGTAGATATGTCTGCAGTATCTTGACTCTATACAAAGAGGTGTTGATCTACAGTGTGTAAATCTAATACGGGCGAACAATTAAACCAGGCATGGGGTTCATTAGTGTGATCCAGGGACCGGAAAACCCGTTCATTTGGCTTACCGGTTCAAATTAATAACCCGTTCATACGATAACCCATTCATTTGGGTAACCCGCTCAACGGGTTACCCAACAATAACGATAACACGTATAATTCGGGTTAACCTAATCGTCACAAGAGGTTACCGCTTACAAAAGCTGTTTCGGTTAGGGTTTTGCGTGTACTAACCGGTAACCTTTCGGTTTCGGGTAAGCCTTACCCCTCTCCCGCGCCTTTCGGCCACCGCACCGGCACGTCTTCCCGCCCGGCCCCACTCGCGATTGTGTCGTGACTGGATAAGTTTTGTTTTACTTTAGGTTTAGTTCAGTCAGTCCGGGTCAATTAAATATAGGTATTCAGTTTTTAAAGGGACATACATTATTATTTATTTTGTCTTACTTAATTTCATTTGAAAATAGCCGAATCATGGTAAGTACGTTATACGTACCTAGATAGTGTTATTTTAAGTACCTATATTATTGAATATAATATATTACATTACTTTTAAGTATTCAGTTTTTTCGTCATGATGCTATGATGCTTTCATTTAATGATATAATACATATGCCATTTTTTACTTTTAGTCTCAAAATAACGAAAAAGTTAACCAAGGAGCCCAAGACGATATTTTACTCGATTCTGACATATTGAACAAAGTGCGGCAATTAATAAGAGAAAAAGGATTTGGTTAGTACTTACTTACCTATATAACCTATACCTATAGTTGGAAATTTCGTAATTGATTACCGATTAGTTACTTAATTTTACTTTGTAACATACTAGTGGGTGTCAAATTACTTGTAATTGTAATCAGGTGCAACGGCAAATTATAAAGGAAATATCTTTACGAAAAAGCACATTTTTTATAATATCGTCACGTTTTCGACTAATGCGCATGTGTGCAATCCTAATTTAGGGTCCATTTTAGATCCAAGATGGCGGGACATTTTTTTGTAATATTCGTCATTATACTCGTTTTCGCCTAATTTACATATGAGAAATCCGAATTTGGGGTCCATTTTAATATTCAAGGTACATATAGGTACTTGTTTTCAATTAATTTGCAATTTCTCATACGTGGAACCCAAATTTAGGATCCATTTTAATATGAAAGAAACTTGAATAGTCAATCGAAAACGAATATTATGTCGAAGAATATCACAAAAAATGTATGTACCACCATCTCGGATCTTATAGTTATGGGCTCCATAAGCTCCATTTTCCGTATTTCCCGCAAAGTATCGGGTCATTTTGCGTGATTCATGCTGGTTATGTTAGGAATTGTGGGTAGGTACATTTACAATTAATTGTATAAATCGATTAAAGCTCACTTCGTTTTAGGGCGAAGATCAAGTTCAGATATCACTGAAAGAAAAATGGACTCGCCAGAAGAAAAACCGATGCTGTCCAAATGCAATTGTCCTAGAAATAAGAAAACAATAGCATTCAGGACACTAATCAATCAAATACCGGATGAAAAACTGGATATATTCTGGAAGGAAGTTGAAGAAATAATAAACAAATATTCAGAGTAACCCTGATTTCTAGGTCAAAGCTTAATTAATGATTCCGATTAAAATATGAAAAAAATATTTTTTTTTCCGTTATTTATTGTTATTATGTTTTATTTTCTTAATAATGAATGATTATTAACTAAAATAAAGATATCTATTTTTTCTCATTCTACAAGCTTTTATTTAGTAGTAGTAGTAGTAGTAGTAAGAGTAGATGAAAAAAGAAGTAGTAGTAGATGAAATGATAAAAAAAAGTACTGGTCATCTCACAGAATTTGATAATCATTTTAATTTTGTACCGTACAACTTGTTTCACCCAATTTACTCGGGAAAGAACGTGTTATTATCAATATCCATTATTAATCATCTCAAATACGATAAAATTTCCTGCATAATTTGGAATGGGCCCTTAAACGGATCACCACTATTTTCTTTATATGTAAAATATTTTTGGATGAACAAAAGTTTCAAATTCTAAATTGATATCAGTTATTAACTATAAGGTGTAGTAACGTAGGTGTAGTCAGCCTCCGTAGCCTAGTTGGTAGTGACCCTGCCTACGAAGCTGGAGGTTCCGGGTTCGAATCCCGGCGAGGGCATTATTTGTGTATTTATTTATCACAAATGTATGTTCCTTGGTCATGGTTGTCTATGTATTTAAGTATGTTTATGTATCTATCTATTATATATATCGTCGCCTGGTACCCTACCCACATCACAAGCCTTAATTGGGCTTACCGTGGGACTAGGTCGATTTGTGTAACATGTCCCAAGATATTTATTTATTTATTATTATTATTTATTTATATATTGTGATATAAGAATGTTTAATATAAAACGATGTAAGAAGTAATCCAGTACCTAATAAATAAATGTCTTGGGACATCTTACACAAATCGACCTAGTCCCAATTCCAGGGTAAGCTAAATTAAGGCTTGTGATGTGTGTACCCAGCGACGATATTTATAATGGATAGATACATTTAAATAGGTACATAAATACATAGTCAGCTACAACCAAGGAATAAATTTGTGATAAATAAATACACAGGGTCACAAACTAGCTATCCAGGCACAAAGCGTTTTACATACAGAATAATTTGTTACAAAATTTAGGTTCTGAGTAAATAAATAATATACCTGGTGTTTAAGTAAATTATTTATGTCCTGGTATGGTAATTTGATAGGTAAGTGAAACTCAGATCTTATAAATAATATTTATTATGAAAAATAACTTTGTGAAATAAAAAAACGAATGAAATAGGTAATTAAAATCAAGCACAAAACAACAATCGTAAATAAAAAAAATGCTTAATGTTTTAAAATTAAACGTCGTAAACAATTAATAATTAACTCAAATAAACATCAATCAACATAACCCTTGAAAAATATGATTATTAAATCGGATTTTTTAACACTATATTAAAAGTATTTTTAAATAATTACTTATTGCAATTAGGTACTTCTAGCATTAAACATTTTGTTTTGAAATAAATCTTTAAACAGATTCTATTACAGCAGATCCTTGTTCTCCCGTATCAACATCAAGTCTCTTAAAAATATAGAGCCTAAATTACTACGTAATGGACTAAGAATAAATTTTAAAGAAGAGAACAGCCTCTCTACTGACACTTGTGTCATTGGTGCTCCTAAAACTATGTTGGCCACCATTGACAATTCACAGGAGGCAATTGATTTATTTTGCCAATGAACAAGAATGTTTTCTGTAAGTGGCAATCGTGGAGCGGTGAGTACATCATACAGACAAATATCAAAAGATCGATGTTGCCTCGGCCCTCGCGCTTCTTCTGTATTTCTTAACATTTGTTCGAGAGCTGAAGGTGCTCCACTTGTGCTTGGCGCAGTTTCTTCGATGATGTCAGATATTAAATGTACTGATCCGTCGTCGGCATCGGGTTGAATCGATAATTTCTCTAATCGACGCATTTGTTGATACACGTCGTTGAGCAAATTTCTTGCCTTT